>QJNU01000282.1:0-92380 GCA_004154915.1 Monosporascus ibericus
AATTAAAAAAATTAAAAAAATTAAAAAAATTAAAAAAATTAAAAAAATTAAAAAAATTAAAAAAATTAAAAAAATTAAAAAAATTAAAAAAATTAAAAAAATTAAAAAAAAATTAAAAAAAAATTAAAAAAGAAGAAAAAACCAGAAAAAAAGAAGGAAATAAAAGAAGAAAAAAAAGGAAAAAAAAGAAGAAAAAAAAGGGTTTGGGGGTTTCGCTTGCTTGTTCATTCGCTGAAACAGCGAAGACTGCTCGCTCGACGCTCCGAAGGAAAGTGATTGTCTTTGCCACATTTTCTTGCGGTAGGACAAAGTGGCTGAGATGGTTGGATGCCCCTTTCCTTGCGGAAATGGGAATAATCAAAGTCGGCTGGCAGCTCTGTGTTGGTCTGAACATAGTCCATGAAGAAAGCGGCAGTAAGCACTACATGGAAAGATACGTCGAATACCTCGTCCACATTATTACCAAGGTCGAGATCAAGGTCTGTGGTGATTCCAGAGATACAGGTGTTCTGTCATGTCATTTTACGAGCGTCCACCGAATTCCAGGGGGCGGTGCCCGTTCCGAGCTGGATTCTCCACACTTCAATGTCACCAAGTACTTCTACATTAAGGCTAAGCGGGCCAATTGAACACCTTAGGAATACGACTGTGAAATTCATGACGAGTTGATTGAATTGAAAACTAGGAGGGGTATAATATCCTAACAAAAGTCAGAGATCGCCATAAACAGATCTCCGATCAACGCCTATTGTAACATGCCGACAAAAGGTTTCTCATAGCTAAAGCCGAAGATGTGTTCCATCAACAGCAGCGAGAAAGGGGGCCGAGAAGGTGAGTGGGAGGTTCCCTGAGTGCCCCCCACGCCATATAAAGCAAAAACCGGTTCTGCGACCTGGAAGCATTCAAGCGCCGTAGCAGGGTAATTCTCCAGTGCCTCCTACCGTCTCACTAGCTTCTCGAGAGAGGTAAAATTCGAACAAGTAGACGAATTTCAAACAAAAAAAGCGAGTTCGGGTGCTAGTACCAAGTAGACAACAACCAGATTGAGACAGACGAGTAAGCATCCGAGAAGTGAGAGGCGACGTCGGATGATGCTGCTGTCACTCGAAAGAGGGCCAGACTGGTGACTCCGGGGGTCGCATCCACCGTTCTCGACTGTACGGGAGACCATCTTGCACAGAAAGCCCCGAGAGGTTCGGGGTTAGACCAGAGAGAGTATCGCTTTTCTGCGATTAACTATGACGCAATAATCACACAGCTGCCATGTTTGCCCTGACGGCGCGGTATCCGTAGTCCACTCGATATGAATGGCGTAATAATGGGTTTCGGCGTCTTGAGACAGACATAGTAAGATTGTTAAGCTTGCCGAACTAGAACGAGTTCAACGAGACGAAACTGGTATGAAAGATGAATAAAAATATCCCGCATTATTCGAGGTTGGCATCCTACACTCAGAAGTGGGAGTGTGCTTGGTCGAGGTGGTAAAGTAGATGGCCGCTTCTGTTCGATTCATGCCGTGGGGTACTATTGTTAACCCAAGCTGCCATGTTCTTGCCTTCAAAGGACGTTCGTTCGACAGTGGAAGGGGGCCCGGCCTCTGGAAATGATGAGAGTGTGAGCGCGTCCGTGGACATGGGGCTGGGTTGTCCCATTCGATCAATCACCCCAAGGACCCATGTGTACCTCCCTAAGGGATGGTACGTACCGTTTGAGTCCGCACTTGAGGCGGTAGATCTTTAGGGAGTTGGAGATTTCAGAGGCTCCGTGAACAAGTAAAGCGAAATAGTAGTGACTGCCTTGAGAAGTCAAGATTTGGGCATCGACGCAGTCCTGACGGAAGAGGCCCGTCCTCTGTCGAGGCTTCACCTCACGTCACGTAGAGTTAAGCCCCGACGTTGTCCCAGTACCTCTTCCTCGCAGCGACCGCCAGCTCATTACCGACGAACCGGTGCTGGAAGAAGTTGAACACGGCGAACTCGTCCCGCGTCATGACATATGTATCCGGCTGTGCCTGGAGCTTGGCCCAAATCTGCGCCAGCGCGGTGTCAAGTATGTTGCAGATCTTGGGGTCCTGGCTACCCTCCAGGCTCTCCCGAGCAACCTCCAGTGCATGTGCGACCTTGCTGCTATCTCGAGTCGAGGGACTCGGCACCGGGTGGGCGCTTTGCGGCATGGTCGTGCTGATGGACTCGATCGCCTTCCGTGCTGACGATGGAGATGATGGCAGGGTCCAGTGGTTCAGGGAGTGGGTCTGATGTGCGCGGGACCGTTGGAAGTCGTGGTGGTTGCTGAGAAACATCGTCATCTTGAGAGTCGAGAAGATGCCAGTGATATAGGTAATGATATAGGGGAGATTGGAGTTCAGGGCTCTTTGCCAAGAGCAAATAAATATATCCTTGACTGTGGGGGTTAATTTGTGTAATGGAACAAGGTGTGTGAGGAACATCAGGGATCTCAGGCGGCTTTATCATTCTGCCCGACCTCGATTTGTGCCGTGCATCAGCAATTTTGATCGAGGAGCTTATCACAGCCTCAAATACGACAATATACGAGTATTGAGTTTCACACCAGGAATCTTATATATCTCTGACTTTCCATTATTACATATACTATCATCAGAAAACTGCTCTGGAACGACCTAAGCAAGACCGAAGTCATTGTCGCCTACCATGTGTGGCACGTCAACGTTAGGTCCTACTGCTAGCTCTCGCGCTATTTACCCGATCCGTCGAGAGTTCAGGTCGCAAAACCAATCCCTAGAACTAGTCTATTGTAACCTCCGGTGTGCTACAGTAGTTAAGCTTGGGTGCTGCTTGCCTTAGGTGTTAGACTATTTTCATGACTTGCTCAGATGGAGGCATGATGGCTATAATTGATGGAAGTCTTCCTCTATTCACTAATGAAACCTTGTATGTAGATCAGTTATTATGGTTCGTTTGACCAACAAGTACATGGCTATTAACGTGGTATACACGTACCTATATGGAACTCATATAACTCTTAACGAGATCATCGTGTTTATGTGTTGCTCAGCGGCTTGAAGGTTCCATCCCGGACATATCCGAATAAAGCCAAATAGCTGGAAAACAACTGATTCAAGCGACGCGCTTCCACTAAAAGGGAATTGATGGCTATTTGGAAGCTATTTTATTGGGTTGTTGGTGGTGACCAGTCCTCTCTGACCCACAGTTCCAAAAAATGTTAGTACTGCACTTCGTTGGCCTTCAAGAAGATATGCGGTTAGGTTTCACAGGGTAGAGAGCGGCTAAGTACAGAGAAGTGTTAACCGGGTGCAGCGATGGACATAAACTTTTCATCTTCCATTTTTAAGACACTGAGATGTGTCCCAGTCCATTACCAGCGCCTTGGTAACCGGCAGACCGGTCTATTGAAAGCTTACCGATACGCTGACCGGTTCGGTGATAAAGCATATCCCAACCTGATGGATTAGGGTGGAAACAGTTAAGAGGGGCTATTTCCATACCGCGAAGCAAAACACCGACAGCTGTTTGCGCAACAGCCCACGAGTCAGAATAAACTTGGTGCATAGGTAACCTGTACGAATGCATATCCGCAAGATAGACGCACTCACCTTGAACACGCCCAGAGACGCCACCTTTACTTCGTGCATGTACTATATATAATGAGACGCTCGGGCGAGACGGATTCCCTTCAGGAGCATGAATGTCCCGCTAGTGGGTTGGTGACACGGGGAAGACGACCTAAAAAAGGAAAGGTCGAAGAAGGATCGAACATTCGACAACAATCGGGCGACGCACCGGTCGTCATTAATCCCACGAGGCACTATCACAATTAATAAGGGCTCATAGCTGACTCGGAGTTCGGAGTGAATGGCACAACTTTCTTTGACAACAAGCGAAGCTTGTCCCGTGACCGTGGCAAGTTGACGATCGCAAGTCCTGTCAGATATCCTCATCTCACGGCTTTCATTTATGCATCCAAATTAACCTTGACCCAAACTTCTGGTACGAAGTCTATACTGATAATTATGAAGCTTATCTCAAGTCACGGGGAGGGTGATTATACTTC
The DNA here is from genome assembly GCA_004154915.1 of Monosporascus ibericus. Taxonomy (NCBI): domain Eukaryota; kingdom Fungi; phylum Ascomycota; class Sordariomycetes; order Xylariales; genus Monosporascus; species Monosporascus ibericus. The sequence goes on from QJNU01000282.1 coordinate 4,051, forward strand.
GTACTCTTAGATAATTAGGCTCAGCCGGCAAGGCAACGCTGAAAGTCAAATTCAACATCATCAACCAAAAACACTTTGAAGGGAGACGTCTAGGTCTCACAACATTTCGGGCATCATCATAGTACAGCGCTGGTCCGAGTCTCTGGTTGGCTGATAAGTGTACATCAACCAGATGTGCAATTAAACTATAAATGGTTTCACCAACTCTATTACGGTTCACGCGGTAGAGGGGCAAACCAGCCATGTCTGGAACTATACCCGCTTCTCTCAAGAGCATGGACATACCGTGGGTTGCTTAGTTGTAACTCTGTTGCGCCTTGCTGCCGGCGTCACCGGAGTCGCACCAACCACTCAGATGGCGTTTACGTTCAATAGTCTCAGTCATTATCAGCCCCGGCTATCTCTCTCTATCCGACGAGGGGCGAACTAACAGCAAAGTGTCAATTTTTGTAGCTAGGTCACGCCTCATTTTTATTCGCTCAATCTGAGCCAATTAAAGCTCGCCTATTCTCTAGCGTATCGTGGCATCTTCGGGTTTTAGTGGAGCTTTAGGTCTGTTATTGGCTGATACTTCGGCTTTTTACTGGATCAGACCAGTTAGCGGTGACCTAAAAGAAACCCGTCCGTCGTTAGTTTGCTCCTCGTCTGATATCCCCTCGGCACCATCTAGGATACATAAGCCCAGGGCTATGTCTCCAGCGGCGGGTTTAGGACAGTAGTAACCAGGGCGGTTACAGCTTTAACCTTATATGGAAAGGGAACCAACGATATTGGCTGGTTTGATTGGTTACCAGATGTCCAACTTTCTGTGAGTACGAATCGGATATGCACTTGACAGTTATACCTGCATAAACTCGCAGTCCTGAGAAAGGTAGGAGACGCTGAGCGTACTACATCAACTCCCGAGGCACTCGCTATCAGTATAGAGTACTTGCCCCGTAGGTTGCCAGTACCTGTTCCGTTCAACACGTGGTTTGAGTTTAGACCCGGGGCGCAGTCTGAAGGAGTGATGTGTGTCGTGCTGAACTTTATTAAAATTAAATATGCTCTATGTGGAGTGTCTATCACCAATGGTCAAACCATCGTCTGTACACCATTCGCGCACCTGTATCGTACACTTCTTCGCGCGGGTGACGGCATGGTCCCGGATTTCCTCCAGTCCGCAAAGTAATCTGCCTGCCGGCTTCGTATTCCTGGATCGGCTATCACTATCTACCGGCGCCCAGGTCGTTTCCCGATATTCCAACCCCAAGACCTTAGCACCCTCACGACTTTTGGCAGGATGGCTGCAGTTAGTGGAACACGGACGAAAATGAAACTTTTGTGGACGGCATAAGCAAGTGCTAATTGCGTTCCGAGACCTATTGCGGTGCGTAAGCACTGCCCTCCTGTGAGTACCAGCATGGATGGAACCTACTCGCTTCCGCTTTGTTTCTAGCTTCGGCCTCTTCGACACCCCAGCCGGCCATCTCCACGTGCTCGCTGACCTCATCGTTCCCTAAGTGTTCCTTTTCTGCGGTCTTCAGCGCCTTCTTATACTCGTGCCATCGGTCTTTTACAGCCTCCGGTATTAACTTCTTCGCGTTGGAGACTATGAAGTGTTCGATCTGGCCTGGTGACCGTCAGCATCACCATCCCAGAGCGCAACACGCAAACCTCCTCCACTGACCGATCTTTTCCGTGCCTACGACGCGGACTAGCAGGAAACAGAAGGGGAAGTCCAGGACACTCAAGCCTAGGTAGACCCCGACGGCAGTCCAGCCATATTCTCTTGACAGCTTCTTCAGCCTTGCAGACAGACTCTGCGGCTCGTTTTCCGCGGACATTTTCGGGGTAGCTTTCGAGTCTCGAAGTTTAATGTTGTTGTGGAAAGGTCGTCGACTCGCTATCGGAAGGGCTTTTTTAGATTTCGGCGCATAACTAGGTGGCGATGGGCGTCGTGACGCAATATGTGATGCTTTCGAAACAAAGTTTCTCCTCCATAATAGCCCTTCCCAGATGGGTGTAACTCCGCGGAATGCGACCATACTCGGAGTCCTGGGTAGAGGACGAAACATGCTCAAGGACGGTCGTGGCATATTGGGGATATACGGCGTTTGGTCGTCGTGACAAAAGATGCTCAGGATAAAGCGCAAAGCAGGTAATCACCTATGAGACTCGTTCGGGGATATCGGAGGCCTTGAACAAAGTGCCGGGGTTGCCGGCTTACGCCGCAAAGCCTCGTACGATTACCTCAGCGGTTGATGGCGGCAAGTAAGCCTGTAAGAGAACTCAGTTACGCATCGCGATTCCTGCGGTTGATCAGTAACGTAGGTATCGCAATTGGATCATCAAGAGGCGCCCGCGGACAATCTTTCCACCACCCGATGACAGGAGAATGATGCGGGCGGGAGCAGGGGGGCTCAAGAAAAGTCAAAATTTGGTAAGCTTCCTTTCCCGAGCTGTGCTGTGGAGCTGCACGGTGATGCAACCAATACCCGGTGATTGGCCTGCAGCTTGCTACCGATTGCTCTAATCCACAGGCGCAATTCCTCAGAAGGGCGGGGTGTCCAATTTTGCCATGGGTTCCTATGCATTTAAGCCACCATATCCACCCATCTGTAATGGTTGAGGGTTGCTTCGCGAAATAATCCAGAAATGTAGCTTTAAGATATTATCAATTTAGTGGTTATAACCGAGAAGATCGGTGGCTTATAAAAAGTATATAAATTTCTTACTGCACTAATACCTGCCATTTATGGTATATGCTCGGCCTATAAATATGTAACGTTTAAATGAATAATTTTCCCGTAGCAAATCCTACTTGTATTCTTTTATACGAAAGTTATATGCAATTATAAGACATCACACGCTAAGTGGTGTATGCTCGGAGAGGGTCTTGAGTGTATTTCCCACTGCATTGTCACGACAGCAACTTCACGTCAATTCACGCCGACAAGGTTCCTCGACGAAAAGGAAATGCTAATTGCATCTCGGAACCGAGAGTTATGCCCTGCACCGGCACTTGTTCCATCTGATAGCACATAAGCAACTGATTCTTAGAAAGCCCCCTAGTATATCAGCGCCTCTTCGTCTCTCCTGAATCGTGTAACATTGTTATTACCCAATCCTCCCCGGGAAAGTAAGGGCAAGTCTCTTTCTGCGAACCTTCATATGATCATAATTTCTAGCTAAATAACACCCCGTCCATCACCTAACGCATATTGAAAGTCTTAAATCCAGGAAACTCTAATCAGCTTCGGTTCTTACTCTCGGCGATAATGTGGGCGCGGTGTGTCATAATGGATAGGCTATATGAGTCGATCTGTGAAGATCCGATGAGGACCCTTATGGGATTATGGATAACTGTCCGAGCATGCCGGAAAGCTTTCCAAAGGGGTAAATCCGAGAGGTGTCCGTGGTATGGAGCCAGGCACCCGTGAACCGAGCAAGGAGACGCGGCGAAATCAACTCTTAGAGGAGCAGTGATGGTCACCCACATACAAATGGACGGGTGCCTGAGGTATCTCTATTAGTTTTCCTACTATCTACTTCCAGGGAACCCTATGAGAAGTTAGCCCGATCAAAGACAGAAGTGCGGACATCCATCTCGGCTACTTCAGATCATTGCTGGAACTATCTGGAATTACGGTGAGCAGACCTACATCTCCCCTATCCTATGCAGTGCAACAAGACGCCAGTGGAACACTTTTCTTACGGCAGGTCAAAGCCTCTACTGATCTTCACAGAACGGGCCAATAGGAAAGAGAGTGATCCATTCCCGCTGACTTTTTAAGGTAACGGGCGAAGTAGCTGTTGCCGAGAATCGTTGCTACTGACGCCTTATAGCTATTTGTAGGATATGTTCCAAATCCAAGGCAGTTCGAAGTTTCCTTGCATGAAAGCGGTCGACAAGCCACCCTCACAACGGGAACTGGTCTGGATCCGGAAGACCCCAACACCATCTTCAAGAAGACGACCAGCTGCACCGCGACATCGTCAAATAACCCTAGCTCTCACACTAGGCCTGAGAATATTCCTGCAAGTATTGCAGGTGAGGCGATGACAGACGTGTCTCACGCTCAAACACACACTGACACTTCGGGATATGTCGAAACTCCAGCAACAGGAGTAATCTGGGTGCCCTCTTCGAGCCTTATAGTATTAGGCATCTCCGACCTCCCGCGACACCCGTTGGCCGGGTTGGAAATTCGATAGGTGCTCGCCATCGTGACGGTACTCGTCTTATCTAAACGTGATGGAGGATGGACTCGTTCGACTTAGTATCAATATTAACTAGTCCCTGGTCCTCGAAGTATCGGGTCCTCACTGCTTATATGTCCGCTGACATTTGAACAACACTGCCGGTCCTTCATGGTCTGTGAGGCCACAATCGAAAATATTTCAATGGAGCCATGGTGAAGTAGCAATAGGGGTTGCCACCAGAACCACAGAGACGTGCTTGAAAGCAAAGTTCAAAATAAACAACAGGAAAGACCTAACATACCATTCTTCAGCTGAGCTCATCGATTGAATTGACAACGGTAGTCGGTCGCGGCGGCACTAAACCGCGGCACCGCACCATCGGGGAGCTTCTGCCGAGCAGCTCGAGCTCCACACCGAGGATTGTGCGCCGACCCACCGAACGGATCGGTGTGGGCGGCCTGCGGTCCGGTCCGCCGGTACAGAGCCCGTCTCCAGGTGAGGTGTTCCTGGTGCTGCAGATGGGCGACAGCCGTCGGAGATGAGGCGTAAATCGATCGGGCCGGAACATTCACCAACTTGCAAATCCTGCTGACGGCCGCAATAAAATGGAGAATCGAGACATGATGGCATAACGCGCTCATTCCAACGTCATTCAACTAGCGCCAGCGCGCTTGCGAACAGCAACCACGAATACATGGGGACAAAACTCTGGCCTAGATTGAACTCTCCGCCGCATATTAGGTTCCTTGTCCTGTATTAACATGGATTCCATTTTAGCTTGATCAAACCCTGTATTTAGGGTTTCTGATATTTGGAATGACTCCGAATCATTCATATTTCACGTATGATACGGAATCATCCACAAACGTACTTTTCGGTGGCCCATACGTTTCCCAGCTCTTTCGACGACCCCATTCTCTTTGTAATACCACTTTCCTATCTCGCCCCCCGCTGTTATAGCTTATTTTATATGGAAAATAAGGGCTATTTTCGTCATTCGCGATACCCCGGACGTACCTTACCGAGCTCCGAAGTCTTTCGAGAGAATATTGTAGAAGTGGTACTCACGAAGGAAGAATTTCATAAAAATTACGCTTCCAACCTAAAGATGTAGGCCTTCAGAGGCAGGTTGGTCCGAAAAGTCAGGAACCTTTTAAGAACGGTCCGGAATCATTTAATGAATCATTCCGAATAATAGGAAAATGAATGATTCCTACAGAGACGCTACCTGTATTATGCTGGCGGATTCTCGCCTGCCTTAGATGAACTCATTGCTACGATGACCAATAACGCAGAGAACGATCCGGTGAAGTCTAATTGGCGTCATGATATGTTCCGGACTCGGGAGAACCAGGCCAGCGCAGGTGGGACCGATCGTGCAATAGCAGTTATATTCATATACACTAATAGACATTATTAGATAACTGTTGGCAGCAGCAGACATCCCGTGGCGTAGACTCTCACACCCCTCCCAGCTACAAGAAACAAGATCTTGCAACGGCTCACGACGATAAGCAACCAGTCCAAAAAGGCAACCCGAACCATCTAAAAAGCACTGAAACAGGTCGGACTCCATCTAACCTCCATTCCCATTATTACCATGGCCCAGTATAAGGACAGTCAGAGGGTCCGCTATAGGCCCATTGGGAGTACGTATACCCTTTCTGTCTCTCCAGGCTAGTCCACTACTCAACCTGTCTTCGTCCAGATAGAAGTTCCAACACCTCCGAGTCTACCGGCGTCATCAATGGTATCTTGACAGAGCCGGACATGCAAGCTAGCCGCCATGTCGACGCCAGCAATAACACGCCCCGATACGAGGTAAGTTAAGCTACACCGCCGACTGTGGTTATGGATATGGCTAACAGGAACTGAAAGATCGAGAACTCGAACACTGGCAACCGGAGCAGCGTATACGAGGATAACATTCTTGGAACGGTTTCTTCAGCGGCGGTCCAAAGGAGCTAGAGGGCCTCGCTGTAATGTAGCCTTCTGTATCTTTAGGTTCAGCGTGAAGGACAAAATTTAAACTGATACTCCGATTCCCACCGGGAAGAACTCCTGGCTTCAGGTATCCGAATGATGTGATGATCGGTATTTTTTGTCAATGGGTGAGAAATTCTTAAGAAGATTTCTAAGCATGCAAGATGTTATTAAAGCCCCACTCCCGGCCCCGCGTCCAACTCCACGAAACTTGATACATCCTTTTAAACCCTGTTTCTCTTCCATATTAGCTTTCGGGCTCTCATAACTTCAAGATTCCTATCTATATTTGAGAAACCTACCTCCTCCATCGTGCATCTTCACCAATGAATCCGAACCAATGGCGAAACTTAGAGATCTACCCACGGAGTTGCTCATCCTGGTTCTAGAATGGCTCGGAAAAATCGACCTTCAATCACTTATCGTATCCCAACTCACCAGCAAGCAATTCCATGCGGCCGTCCAGGATGTTCTCACCGACGCGCAAAATAGGGATCTGCGCCAAGACCCCCTATCGGAGGAGAAACCCGCGGTCCATCCACTCTGGGCATCCAAATTTGGGGCCCTCTTCAACTCAGCGGACTGCTTCACGGAGGCCGACAGACGGGAGCTCAGATACCTCACCCTGGACGGCGACTTCACGCTCCCCTTTCGCCGGCTACCCTGGGCTCGGGCCGGCTTGGGACGGGCTGCGTACCTTCGCCCCGAAGCGAGCTGGCGGTCCCTAAGTTTGACTTTCGGCCAGGCCCCCATCACGCAGCTCGACCTGGTGAAGAACTACTCTTATGGCGGCGGCGGCGACTCCGTGGAGTATTACCAGGTGGACGTTCCCTCTTCCGGCTTGACCATGGGCCTATTCTACGACGTCTTGCTCTGCGAGCGCGCTAATTACGGGAACGAGACCGGGGCCTGGGAACTGCTGCTGGGCAAGCGGCTGCGTAGCTATGATGTGCTATTCGAGTACGAGTGCTTCATCACAGATGACCCGGATCTGGTCGAGGCGGGTGAGGAGGCCCGGCAAGCTGCTATTCTATATGTAAGGGGTGGAAGCACGGACGAAGTCGACCCCCTGAAGCATGATCGCGGAACATGGATCCCACATATTATCGGCAAGGAGCCTCCGAAACTGTTCCCATGGCAGGGCCCGGAGCCGGATATCGACCGCTCACTGATTTAACTGGTCGAAGTGGTCGCGAGGGAAGAATCCAATGTAAGGAGACTGCGTCGACTGCACATTGTGCAGCTTATGTATTATCCTAGTATTGGTTATGCATACCCGCCTTCTGGCATGAGCACCTGGAATAGCTGCTCTTGTTGGACTAGGAAACTACAATGCAAATGCTGCACCGGCAAGCGCCGCAGCGCCACCTACGATTGCATCACGCGTGATGTGAGGGGCTGCGCCAGTGCTTACGCTAGTCTCTCTAGTCGACGCGCTAGTCTCGGTTCCTGCCGGTCCCGGCGTTACGGGAGAGTCGTCGGCGGACTGCGCCGGAGTAGCGCTTGATCTGCCCGTAGCCTCCGCATCAGTCGCCGTGGCAGCCGCAAGCACGTCAAAGCCGGCCGTGATGGTAACGGGTATGAAGAAGTCCGCCGTAGTGATGTCCTCCATCGTCGTAGTTTCCACGCCGGGATCATTGGCCTCAGACCCGAGCGCACTCATGGTGCACACGGCCTTTTGCTGCTCAATGACGCATCGCTCGCTCATGGTGCTGGTTAAACACGACGGGTAAGATTGGGAACACGTAACCCGGGGGCGGGGTCGGTCTCGAGGAAGGTAGTGGGGATTTAAACTTACAAAGCCGGAGGGTTGTTGACGCCAAGCTCATAGGTGCCGGGCTGCATCGTCACGCTGACTCCGGGACCGGCGCCGCAGTCGTTCGCGTCCACGCCCGGGGCGCACTCGACGAAGAACTCCATCATTCTCGGGCCCGCGGTCACGATGGAGGCGACGAGGGACTGGCTGTCGAAGCCCGGGAGAAAGAGGCTGCTGACGACCGACGTCTGTGCCGCGGTCATGCCCGTAAGGGCGGAAATAACAACGATCGAGTTTAACATCTTTGGGCTAGAGAGCGTGGATTTGGAGAAACGAGTGACAGAGAGGACATGAAACGAATTATTGAAGGCGAAGGGAGAAAAGGGGCTCACGATATTGCCGCAATTTCTTTCAAATACTTAGCGCCACGAAAGTCTTCGAGCCTGAATGGATTCAACTCGCTAACGTTAAAACGTTAGCCGCCTACTAGGTAGGTACATAAAATGCACAATTTGTTGTTGCATACATAACTACTACAAGCGAAGTAGCATTAACACGCATAAATACATAATAGTTAACCCCTTGAACACCTGACGTGCCTTTTAGCGTATTTATTTTGCGATTCTCACTGGATACCACGATCTCTGCCGTCATTGAGTACATCTCCTGTGTTCGATTGATACAGCGCAATGCGGTATTATGCTCGCAAAAACCCTTATATGGTGCCGGCATTTCTTTTATTAGACTCTAGGGGGCATGTCGGCAGTCGAATCACTTAGACGAACTAGACAACAAACCACCGACAACTCTATTTTCGATAGCACGAAATGTGCCCCTGGCCATAAACGACACCGTTAATCTCCTTACCCTTGTAATTCTTGATATGGAGTAGCACAGGAGTTACCAAGATCACCAGGTTCATGGAGGCAATGATGATTATTTCAGGTTCGGATCCTCGGAGACGCAGATCTCGAGCAGCCGGCACCCGTCATCAAGCTAGAAGGTGCCCTGCTTTCAATTCGATGGCGGAACTGAGTAAGCCGCTTTACATGGCAGCGCCATCGTCATGTACGCTAGGTCACGTTGAGAACGGAGGGGGCCGCGATGGTTCCGCGAAGCTAGGTCATATAGAGCCAGGTACAAACTTGTGATTCTGGAGAAGATGTCCTCATACCGCGCATGCTGTCCAATGCTTGATCGGGTCGAGGGCTCCGAGGCTAGAGCACACGTCTTTGCCGGGAATAGCTATCGTTGAAACTATCTGGCATTGCATTGGCGGGAGAAGAAGCGCAAAGAACACCAGTCTGGTTGTGGTTGTTTGCGATATTAAGAGTCAGGCTATGGGCAACCAGCAGATTTTAAGTCTCGTTGGATAAACTTCTATTCTCGGCAAAGCCTGTGCTGATCCCAATTACGATGGATTTTGCAAAGATATATCGAAGGGCAAAAGAGAGATAGAAGGTAAAGGATTGGAGTTAAGGAAATTTAGCATGCCTAGGAATCGAATCTAGTACCCTCCGGGGCAGAACTGCCTTTTACGGAACGGGCTTATACCCCCCTCAGTTCTTTCGTGCATTGGCAAAGGAGGGCGTGCCCTGCACACCTTTTCAAGTTTTAGAAATTTAGCTCATTATTATGTCTTATACGGCCAAACCCCTGCCGCCCAGCAGGGCTTCAGGCGTGTTCTATTTGAACGGTCACTAAGGAAACAGTTGTATATTCGTATTCTTAATGATGATCCTGCATACACACATGGGGTGTTTAGTGATGGGCAGAACCTTTTCATCCTTCTTCGTTGAGTTGTTGACGGTCCAATACTATATGTTCCTGCTGCTATCCACAGGGAGCCCTGCCCCTTAATACAATTCAGAGTCCCATGGTAATGTCAGCTACCACGCCGTCCATAAATGGACAATATCCTCATTTCGTCTCAGATCTATCTCAGATGTAAGTTCAGGTGAAAATATTGGGCTTCTTAGCAGTTATCGACCACGTAGCATGAGTACTTGTCCACCCTAACCTGATGTGATTAGAGACAGGTCGAAGCGTACCAAGGCAGAATGGGTGTGAAGGTGAAGTCTGATCCGAACAGGTCTTTAGTTTTTCATCGGCTACAGGGGCCGGCATACTTTAGGTAGGCATACTCGAGGATGGCTCATATAAGTGAACCTCCCCTGAATTTTACTCCCAGTAAGTCGGCCTTATGCTCCTTCCGAGGAAGAGGGATGGTGAGTAGGATTAACGTCGTCAATGAATATCCCGTCCCATACTACGATTTCAACCCAACGCACAATACTGAATTTGGTGTCTTCAAATGTAAGTACCCTCCTCAGCCGACTTCTAGCCCCACCATATGCGTATTCTCACAGGTTTCTGGCGCCTTTACCAGGTTAGGCTTTGCACTGCCCACAACGTAAATTCATACATCATTAAAACTTAGTACTTCCGGTTACCTAGAAAGAATTGTTATGAGAGTAAATTCTGGATTGTTTACTGACCTTTATTAATCACTTATAATTGAAAATACCATCCGTGGGTATTGAATGGGTACCCACTGGGTACCGCTTGCAAACCCTATATCAGATCACCTCTACATCACCACCCTTATTACGGAGTCCGAGAGGGCTTACTCTCTCATTTCAACTTTTTTTCAAAAAAATTACGATACGTACACGCCCTTGTCTAGATTAAAAAATCTCTATAAACGAAATTTAATAAAACAAGTAATGCAATAATTAAGTATTATTTCCTTAATAATTTATATTCGAAGTTATTCGATTTTATTCGATTATATTCGTTTTTCTTTAATTAATCTTATGCTAGATAAATTAAACGTACGTACAGCTTTATTATGTCGCTTATAATTAATAAGGGTTACTACCTTATAACGTAACGGTTATATTCGAAAATCAAATCGAATAATCCTTAATAGCTTAACTGCCTTTATTATAATCAAGAATTTCCGACCTTAAATTTCCCTTTGCGTTTTACCGAAGTTATAAACCTTACTTTACTTGATCGACTTTTCCGTACCTTTTCCACCCTTGCAATTATTACTTTTACGGTTATCTAACCTTTCGTTAAAGGTAATACCTTAATTAATGGTAATAATTAATTACCGCAGTAAAATACGCCCGAAAAAAAAGCCTTCGGCTTAATATAATCGATAATAATTATAAAAAGTTTAAAAAAAAACTTTATTATTTCGGTCGGATTACGTTTATATATCTGCGAATGAGAAAAGTCTTTTATTAACGGAATAAAAGTTACTAATTAAATTAAAATCCAAATATATAAAAGAATAATATTAATTAATACGTTATTAAATACCGTGTTTTTATTTATATAGGCATAATCGGATATTTTTTAAAAAATATTAATATATTTATAATTTTTTATATAAAGCCGTAAAAATTTACTTAATAAGTTATTATTAATAAAAGATAAAAAATCTATAAGTTAAGTTTGTATTTTAAAAAGTTAATTATAATTAATATAATTAAGGAATAATATTATATTATATATAAAGGTAATACCGGTATTTACCTAAACTTATATACCGTAATAAAACGAAACGTTAACGAATTTATGCGAAATAAACGTAATTTAAAAATTAAGAAGTTTACCGATTATACCGATAACGATAATAATACCGATAATAACTTATTTATAATACATAAGCTTATTTTCGCCCGGTTTAAAAAAAAGAAAAATAAATAGGTCGTAAAAAAGAAGATAATAAATAAAAGGCTTAAAACAAAAAATTAAAAAATTAAAAAAATAAAATAAATTACGAAAGCCGAAAATAAGCTTTAATCGAATATAGGCGAATTCGATTAAACGAAAACGAACGAAAATGGACTTATAAGAAAGGCTTTAAAATACGGATAGCTTGGTTTATTATTAGAAACCAGATTAACCGTTACACGGAAGCAGTTTTGTTCGCAATTTTTAAAAAGGAATAAGATTAATAAAAAGAATTATTTTTAAAATATTTTATTCGATTATATTTAATCGAATTATATAATACGGAATTCGATTTTGAAAGCGGTTTTTATTTAACTTTTAATTTTATTTAATTTTATTAACCTTGATTATAATTAAATAAAGTTATATACCGTTTACCTTATTATTAAAAACTACATTTTTTCTTTTTTTAATAATATTATAGTAATTATTTAAAATATTATCATAATAATATTAATTCTTTACGGAATTAACGAATTCGGTTAAAAGAAATAGCATATCAATTAAATAATAATTCCGTAATTTATTCCGTAATTTAATATAATAAAAAAGTTATAAATAAATTTCCGTATTTGCGGGTAAAGTAATAAGAAAACTGTTAGATATAGGGGACATCAGTTGTATTATTGTATTAGGCTAGATACGTGTGCTGTTGCACGCGTACAGCGTTAAGTAGCTTAGCCACGGAACATGTATGGGCCGATCAGTAGGTGACCTTTCCGTATATGGGGTGCGCTACGCACCCCCCAGCTAGCTGACACACCCCTTTAACGCCTTAAAGTCTTTACGGCGTTAATCGTTATATTTCATCATTTCCTAAAGCCATAACTATCTATTCCACCTTTCTTCCGGCGATTAAATTCTTTTAATTAATTAATTCCTCGTTTAAAATAACCTTTAAAGTTTTTTTCCGTTAATTTAAAGCTTTTATAATATTTATTAATTTTAATTACTTTTTAAAATTTTTAAAAACTTTTTATAATAAGGTTTTAATTAATTTATTAATTAATATATTATTTATAAACGTATAATTTATTTTAATTACGTTTTTTATTATTATTTTTTATAATAAATAATTATATATATTTACGTACCGTAATTTTATTTATAAAAATGCGATATCGGCGTTAATTAACCGTATGGTTTATTAATTATCGTATTATATATTTAACGGTTTTATATCGAAATTAATTTTTAATTTTTTAATTAATTAAAAATTAAATAAGAGATTTTTAATAATTTACGTAAAAAATAATAATTTTATTTTAATTATAAAAATAATTATTATATTTTATTTATTTATCCGTTATTTTATTACTTTTTTAAAAAAACTTTATTATATAAACTTAAAACCTTTTTTAATTAATTATATTATCCATAAAAAAAATATTATTTTAAATATTTATCGAATTTTTATTACCGAATTATAACGTTAACTTTTTAATATTAATTAAATATAATATAGTTTTATTAATAACATTATAATATACATTATTAGCATTTTGGTTAAATTATATAAATTGGAATATTATGAAAAATATATTAAATTACATATTAATTATAATATATAAAATAAAACTAACTTTTTTTTAATATTTATTAATTAAGCTTAAATAAATTAAATTAAGATTTAATAATAATTTAATATTTATTATTAACGTTTTTAAAAAGCTATTTAAATTAGTTTTAAAAATTAAGTTAATTAATTTATTTATAAAATTAAATTTAAATAATTAATTCTTTTTATTAAATTTATTTTTAATTATTTCGATTTTAAAAAATTATTATAAATTTTTATTATTTATAAAAGTATATTATTTTTATATTTATTAAATTAATTAATTAATAAAGTTTTAATATTTTTTGTTATACGTAATAATTATATCGTCGACGTAAAAAAATAAAAATACTTTTTAACGAAAGAAATAATATAATTCGTAAAAAACGAAATTAAATCTTAAATCTTTAAATATGCCGGTAAAATCTCTTTATTAAAATAAAGGCGATTTTTTTAATCCGTATAATATTTTTTTAATTAAAAATATTTTATTACGTTATAAATATTTTAAAAATATTTTTATATATATTTTATAAAATAAGTTTACGTTAACAAAAATGTTTATAACGTTATATTATTTAAGTTTTAAGTTAAATTTAACCATAATAACGATTAAAATTCGAAATAATTCTTTAATAAATATAAATACGTATATATCGTTATATACGTTTTTAAGTTATTAATTATTTTATACGATAAAACGGGCCTTATATTTTTAAAATTAATTATATTTATTAAACTTATAAACGTATATTTATATATATTTTAATATTTTTTTTAATAGATAATTAATTAACGGTTTTTTAAGATTTTATTTTTTTATAACTTTATAAATAAGCCGTTTTGGCGTTACGAAATATTTTCCTTAACGGGTATATATTTAATTCTTTATGGTTTTACGGTAATAATAACAAGTTTCGCTTATATATTCGGTTTAACAACTTTAGTAATATTTTTATTTTTAATATATTAAAACCTTTTCGATTAAAATAATACGTATTTCGGGTTTTTAATTTCTTTAAATTTTTACAGTTTACCGGCCGGTTATTATGCGTATTTATACAGTAAGTTATTCGTTTTATATTAAATAAAATTTTTTAAACTTTATGGTTGTTTTTAATAATATTTTTTTAGTTCGGAACGTATAAAAAGTTTATATTTATAATTCGTAAGGTATTTTCGTTTTTTACCGTTATTTTATATTAAATAAAAGGATAAAAATTTAAAATTACCTTTATTATTTCCGTTAACGTAATAATCGTAATAATTATTAATATAAACATTAATAACGATAATGGTTTAAAGGTTAAAAATAGTTTAAATAAAGTAATTATATAAAAATAATTAATTTTATGCGAATAAATTTATTTTCCCTTATTTTATACGTTTTTTTCGCTTATATTATTTTAAAATTATTTTTCCGATTTAGCCGGTAACTAAATTCTGCTTAAACTTTTATCCTTTTTTTTTGGATATATATTAAATAGTTATTAATTTAATTAAGTATTTTTACTTATTAAAGTAAAATTTATAATTCGTTTTTTATAACGTAAAGAAAATTATTTTTAAAATTTTTAATATTACCAAAAAAGGTAATTTTTTCGTTAAATTATACGTTTTAAATAACGATAATTTTATTCGTTAATAAGTTTTAAATTTCGTAAATACTTATTAATCGATAACCGATAAAAAAGTTAATTTATATTTTAGGATTTAATTTTTAAAGCCTTTATTTTTTTTATAACGGTAATCGTTATAACGTAAGCTATATAGCCGTAAGTACGTAAATAAGCCTTTTAGGGTTTCCGATTAAGTATTATAACGTCGTTTTTATACGTTAAGTAAATATAATAAATTTTATATAAAGTTTGTTAAAAAAATTTTTTTAAAGGTATGATTATATAAATATATTACCATTTTAAAAATATATATAATTAAGAACGTTAATAATTTAACGTTATTTCGTATCGTAATCGTTGTTTTTTAATTATATCTTTTAAATATTTTATATTTCCGTTTTAAGCCTTAATATATGGTATTAAAGGCTTAAATTTAATATTAAAAGGAAATAATTAAAATATATTTCGAAATTAATAATTTTTTAAAATTTCGTTATTATATTTAATTATTTAACGTCTCATACGTATGAGCGAGGGACACGTATAAGCGAGGCACTTTTTCAGCCATTCCAACTACCTATCTTCAATCGTCCATTTCTTAATACTAACATTATGGAACGCCTTATAAAAGAAACAAAAATAAACCTAGCCTTTTAGGCTAAAAAAAGAAACCCAAAACTTAATTATAAAAAACTTAGTTTTATTTATGAAGTTCCATATTCTACCTTATTATACCGTTCTAACGGTAAACGCGCCCAAGCCGATATTATCCCTCTTTTACAGAAATTAACGCCGACCGAAAAAAAATCGATTATCGACCGAATTTTCGACTTAGATACGCGAACGTTTCCTATCCGGCTTTAATACGTTAAAAATATGGCCAATATACTGCTAGTTTAGCGCGTTACGGAATGCGTCGGAATTAACTAGGCGTCAAGCTTTGTTCGACGGCAAAAAAAACTTAAAACGCGTTTAAATCGGAAAATCGATTATTAAAAGATATTATATAAAAATCCAAAAATATTTCGTAAATGGTTTAAGCTTATTCGGATTATAATCGCAAAATACGGTATTACAAAAAAGGATATTTATAACTTCGACGAAACGGGCTTTTTAATAAAACTTTTAATAACATACGGTATGGTAATTACAAATACCGAAAAACGTAAAAAACCTAAATAAACGTAATAAAGCAATTAAAAATAGGTTATAGTTATATAAATTGTTAATTCGTAAAATTAGGCTATACCGTTATTTATTATTTTAGCAAAAAAAACCTATCTTGGTTCCTAATATCGCAATAACCTATTATTACCTAATTAAAAGGTTAGGATTAATTATAATAACTGGATAACGAACGAATTAGGTTTAAAATAAATTTAGTATTTCGATAAATATATTTAAACGCGTACGAAAAAAACGAAACGTTTTCTTATCCTCGACGGCCACGAAAGCCACCATTCGATAAAATTCGAAAAATATTACGCGAATAACGACATTATTACGCTTTATATACCTTCCCATTTTTCCCATCGGCTTTAACCTTTTAACGTATTTTGCTTTTCCGTTTTAAAACGCGTTTATTCGCTTTATATCGAAAGTTTAATACGACGTTACCATACCTATATTGCAAAAAAAGATTTTCTCGCCGGTTTCTACGACGCGTTTAAAGCTGTCATAACGTCCGACAATATTAAAGCTGGATTTATAAAAGCTAGGCTTATTTTATTCGATCTTAATAACGTCCTTTCCGAATTAAAAATTCCTCCAGCTGTACCTACGCCGACCGTTTCCCCGCTTACTTCCTTCGGTTCCATACGTTCCCTTCCTACGAAAACCTTTCGAAATATCCAAAAAACAAAAAAACGGGGACGTTATTTGCAGAAAAAAATCAAGAATTATTAGGCAAGCTCGCCGACAAAATTGGTTAAATCGGTTAATTTTTTAACAAAAAGTAACTTGATACTTTTATACGAAAACGTTCTTCTTAAAAAAAAAAACAGCTAAATTGCGCGAAATTAACCATCTTTTTAGTAAACGTCGGAAAACCAAAAATAAACGTCTTCAAAAAAAAGGAACACTTACTATACAAAAAGGACAAGCTTTTTTAGCCGAAAAAGAAAAAGGTGGTAAAAAATTACAGCCAACAACGGCTAAAGGTAATCGTTGCAAAAGGGTTAAAACGAAGGAACGGAAATGTGGCGTTTGCGGTAAGCCCGGACATAATGCGCGCACTTATAAAGAAACTGTAAATACGTTTAGCGACGAAAAATCCGATTAATTTGAATTAATTTAATATATTATGGTTGTATTATTTAAATTTGTTATTACGGAATGCCAAAAAGTGCCTCGCTTATACGTGTCCCTCGCTCATACGTGTGGGACGTTATAAGAAAACCTTATTTTAATATTTTAAGACTTTTAAAAAATGTCGAAACGTTATAATTAATATATTTTGCTTTCGGTTTTTTAAATAAATATTTTAAATAAAATTTAACTATTTATTAATAGCGAATATAACGTATTTATATTTTTTAAGGTTTTTTTCGAAATTAATAAAATCAATAACGATTTTCTGGCTTAATCGGGATATTCTTTTTTAAAGTTCGTAACGTATTTATCTTTTCGTTTTTGTTTTATTATATACTTAATATTTAATTATTATAAAACCTTTTAATCGGATTTCTTTAATATAGGATTATAATTAAGCGATTATTTTAGGGCCTAAATAACTTAGGCATAAGTATTATATAATATCGTTACTTATACGTAATAATTTTTTTGTTTATAAATTAACGTTTCGTTTATAAATTATAAGGGTTATATAAAAGGTAATTACGTTAATACTTTTTATAACGAATTAATTAAATTTATTTATTAACGTAATTATAACTTTATTATATTTATTTCGAATATAATTATTAATGTTTCGGTTATTTTATTAATAACCTTTTTTCCGAAGTTATCGGAATAATATTAGGTTATATATAAATCTTTCGTAATAAGCCATATTATAAAGCCGTAACGTTTTTGTATCGTTAAGGTTTTAAAGTAATATATTAACTTTTCCGTATTTTTTAACCGGAATAAAGTTATTATTTACGTATATTTTGTTACTTTACACGGTTAGTTTAAAATTTAAAAGCTTATTAATAAAATTAAAGATATATATCATAAATCTTAAGTTTAAGATGGATAAATTCCTTAAAAGGTAAAACGAAACGTTTATAACGTTACGTTAATTAATAATTAAGAAATACGTTAAGATTTATCTTATTTCTTTTAAAAGTTAATTTGTTTTTATAATTAACTTTTTTATAATTTTCGATAAACGGTTAATCTTTTTTTTTAAGGATTAATCGGTAATTATTTAATTTCAAACAAATAATCTTAAATTTTCGTTAAGTCGGAAACCTTTTAAAGTTTTATTAAAAAATGCATAAAAATATTAAGTTAACTTATAATAACTACTTAAATATGTTTTGCACCGTATGCCTTATATATTTAATTCCTAACGTTTCCGTTTATTAACGTTTCGATCCGTATAAAAACCTTTACGATTACCTTACTTTGGCGTTCGTACCGGAATCCTTTTTTGTAGCTGAAAGTTAATAAGCTTAGTTTTTTCCTAATCGGGGTTATCTTAATTAATAAGATCTATAAAAGTCCCGTAGAACGTAGGAAACGTTACCTTAACGTTTTTCGATATAAATGGTTGATGGGTTATAGCTTAATAATTTAAGAGGTTAACTGCTACCTTTTGGTATTAATCGTATTATTGTCCGTCTTTGCTTTCTTTATTATCTAGAAAGTTATTATCCAGGTTTCCACGATAAAAGCCAAAGCTATATATAAGTCGTTAATCCATATAATCGTTATATTCGTTTTTAAGATATTATATCGTTATTTTTAAGCTATAATCCTTTGCTATTTTACGATCTATTCGTTTAATTTTTTACTAGATTTCGAAGCTTGCTTTAACCTTTTGCGGTACTTTCGTTAAGTATTAATTAATAACCTGCCGTTATATACCTTACCGGACTTAGCCAGCTTAGCGTATTATTTTCGTAAGTTTTTCCCTAAAAGAAAATTTGTTCCCTTAATCGCTGGAGATATAAATTCCAGGATCCATTTCGTAAGGTCATTAATATCCTTACGGAAAGTATCGTACTTTCGATCCTTATAAATATATGCTATAAATTCCTGATTATAAGCTTATTTACTTTCGGTCGTTATTTTAAGAACGTTCGTAAGATAACTTATAAGGTCGACGTCTTCGAATGTATTATCGGAAGTTGGGGTATTATTTCGCGTTTAAGGATGAATTCGTTTTTTCGGATATAAGGTTATATCGGGTTTTGTAAGTTTAATAAGTTACGAACGTAATTAATTAAAATCGATAAAGTCCTAAATATTAAGCGCGTACGCTTTAAATTAAAATTCGCCTTTAAAGCGGTCCCAGTCCTTAAGTTCCTGGTAAATAATTTAGGATATCGATTATACGGTCGCCATTATTGCTATTAAAATATATTAATGATTTTTATTAATATATAACCTATATCGTTTTAACAATAACTGATTAATTGATATTTACGCGAATTAAGCGAATAAGACTCTTAATTATTAGATATAGGGGACATCAGTTGTATTGTTGTATTACGCTAAATACGTGTGCTATTGCACGCGTACAGCGTTAAGTAGCTTAGCCACGGAACATGTATGGGCCGATTAGTAGGTGACCTTTCCGTATATGGGGTGCGCTACGCACCCCCCAGCTAGCTGACAAAAACCGCCATATTTTTTAATATACCGGTTGTAAATTTTTAATATTAATAAAGGTAAATAAGCTTTAAGATTAATCGGATCGTATTTTTAAAGTTTCGTTTAAAACGCGCTAAATACCTTTTAATTAATAAGAATTCGGTAATTTATAATTTTTTAAAAAATTGGAAACAATATACATAATATAAGGTAATTTATATATAATATAATTTCGATTCTTTTATGTACGGATAATATAAGTATTTTATATACGAACAAATTAGTTAAATATGTATTTAATAACGGGTATATAAATATAAAGTAAAGTAATTCGATCGGTTTTACATTTTTTCCGTTAAATACGTTCGTATTTAAGCTGGCCAAAAAACGTTTAATATTATTCGATTACGTTAAATCAAATTATTAAAGCTTTTATCGTATATAACTTACTTATTAAAAAAACGATTTTTTTTAATAAAGTTAAAATTATTAATTATTAATTTGTTAATTTTTTATGCTTTTATTATACGACTAATAATTATTAAAGCGAATCCGTTCGCCTTCCGTCGTTCCAAAATATAACGCATTATATTCGTTTAAAAATTAACGACCTTTAGCAATACTTTCGAAGGTATCCGTAAACCGATCGGATTTAATTATATTAAATTAGGATTATCGGTAAATACGCCGATAACGCTAACCGGGACTTAAATTCGATAAAAAGTAATAGGTAACGGCTACATATTAAATTTTGTTTCTATAATTTAAATAAAAGATTAAAAGAATAAATCCAAATTAATAAATAACGAAAAAATATTAATAAAATATAAAACGACCGGTATAAACGGAAATACCGTAATAAAATTATGTAATATACCACGAATAAATATTAATATTAACGTAAATTTCGAACCCGTATTTTTATAACTTGCAGTAATTATTAATAAATTATATATAATTTAATTCCGGATAAATTTATTTACCCTTTTTTCGATAGATTTTCGATCGTATTTTTTTAACCTTATCGCTATAAAAACATTTAATATAAAGTTTAAATATAAAGTTGCAAGGAAAATTAAAAAAGCGCTATTTTAAATAAGTATAAAACGTACGCATATCTATACTGTTAATTATATTTTCGTTTTATTTCTTCTAGTTAAAAGAAAATATATTTTTTATAATTTAAGCGTAAAAAAATCGGTATTTTAACGGTATAAAAGGTTTAGTTTAAAACGGATAAAAGTTACTTTCTTTAAAAATATCGTAAAACCGTTACGTTAAAGGTAATCAAAAAATTAAGAATCCGATAAAACGTATTCGAAAAATAAAAAACGTAAACGCTGCCGATATTTTTCGGTAATATTTAATCGAACTTAATTAAAAGAAATATTTTATTTACGTAAGTATCGGTAAAACGTTAAAAGGTTAATAAAAATATTATTATATTTAAATAAAGTTAAAAAAAGGGAATTAATAAGAATGCCATTTTTATAACGTCGGATAAGTTACGACCGGTAAGGTTCGAAGCCAGCTAACTATCGCGGCATTTTAACGTACGGAATTAAATATAAAAAAAGAAAAAAAAGGTTAAAGCATAAACGATTAAATATAAATAAAACTTAGCATAAATAAATAAAATTAAATAGATTTGAATAATATAAAATAAGACAAACATAAAATAAAATTATTATTATTATTATTATTAATAAATTTAATATAATAATTAATTTGTTTTTATTAATATAAAATATTAAAATATTTCCCAATTTGTTAATATAACCGATTTATTAATATAGTACGTTATTATTATTATTATATTTTTATTATTATATTTATAATTATTCGATCGAATTTAATATAATAATATAAAATTATATTTTATTAAAATAAATCTAAAATCTTAAAGTCGTAATAATATTTACCTATAAACGCCTTTTTTTATATTACCTTAATACGTAATACCCTATATATATACTAATATACGTATTTATACTTGCGGTTAATTAATATTATTAAATTAAGCTTAACGTTATTTTTTTGTAAAAGTTTTAACCGGGAACTTACCCGGTATAGCGCGTTTAAAAGCGCGTTTATTTAGTTCGGACTGGATAATGTTAGCCAGCTTTTCGAATTCCGAAACCAGATAATTTTTAAAATTATCTTAGGTAAACCAGATTTTATCCGGATTGTTACGTATTTTTTCGAAACGGTCCGTTCGTTTTTGTTTTTCCCTTTTTATTTTTATTCGATTATATTAAATTACGTTACGTAATTATTCGATCGGGTTAATCTGATTTATTAATAATTTGCTTTTTAAAAAACGAATAATTTTAAAAGGTACCTAAATACTTATAATTGCTATAAGCGCGGCCGAATTAATTATTACCGAAATTAAGGTAATCTAGGTAAGAATTACGTAATTTATAGCTTAAATATTATACGTAAGGTTCTTTATTTTTTATTATTATTTAGTTAACTTTTACTTTATTCGATTTTATTCGATTTAATATAATTTTATATACGGCAGGAGAATATAAGCCGTTAAGGCTTAAACCTGGTAGTTACGGCTTATATTAAATATGGCCGCAATTTATTTATTACTTACGTAATATTTAAAGGATTTTAAAAGTTGTAAAATTACTTTCGAATTTAGTTAAATTTAATCTTATTATTTTATTATTTACGGTTATTCGATTATATTCGATTATACTTTATTTACCTTCTTTTTTTTTACGATATCGAATACCTTTATAAACGTATTATTTTTAATACGTTCGAACTAATACGCGGTTATTTCCTTTTTAATCGATTGCTTATCGACTAAATCGGACGTAATTATAAGGAATCCGGTATATTATCGGAAACGGTTATTACTTAAACCGTAATTCCCTTTATTTTTATTAGATCCGGTAACTTTAAGATTGCCTTTAATTAATAATACTTGGTTTATCTTAGTTATACTTATTTAGCCCTTTTTAGGCTTTTTCTTAGGTATTGCGGTACGTTCCAGTATAATTTAATAAATGATAACCAGTTAATTTTATATATATTCGATTTTATTCGATTTTATTAAATTTTCCCCATTTTATTAAAATTAAAAGAAAAGTTTATAATTTTGGTATTATTTAAATCGCCTTATTAAGACGATTTGAATAATATTAATATCAAATATATAAAGGATGCAAGCGTAAAGTTATTTAATAAAAAAAATTAAAAGCTTACCGATTAATTATGTACTGTATTATAATATTTACCTAATTAACGAAATCGCGTAAAATTTGATATAATGGTTATTAGCTTAACGTATACACCTTCTTTAAAAATCCAATTAAGCAGCTACGTCTAATTAAAAAATTGGGTGTACGTATATTAATTTTTTTAAGAAAAAGTTGAAATGAGAGAGTAAGCCCTCTCGGACTCCGTACCTTATGTGGGTTTACTTCCATCTTCTTTCGAGCGCCCATTGTTACCTTGCCCCAACTTCAAAAGTCCGCCTTGTGGCAAAATTTCAGCTTAACTTGACGCAATCTTCAAAGAATCTGAGTCTTTTCAAAATCCTGCTTCCTTGCAAACTTCTGCCCTCACACACATACTTCAGTTCTGTCACAGTTAGGCTGATCGTGGGAGAAGGTTGCATAAGGTGTGGGAAGTGTAAATTGTCATGGATAATCTAGGCTCTAGAGAGCAGTGGCTAGGAAGCTCTATATATAGTGTGGGAGCCCCGGAATAACGTTGTTACGGGGTCTCTACAGCTCTTAGGGGCTTTGATGACTAAGCAAGTGACCCCTATTCTGCGACAAGTTCTTTCCTACATTCGGACTTCGGCTTCACTCGTAGGTACCTACCGGATCTCTGTCCTCTTCCAAAATAAATACCACGCGGTAACTTTCTGATCATTGATAATTTCAATATTCTGCCTTCCGCGGCACACCTCGATATATACAATTATCAATTGGCTGACACGTTCGACACACAGTAAACCCATCTTCAAGATGCCTCCGAAGTATGAACAACATGTGGAAATTCCGGAGGCCACGTAAGTACATCGCAGCTGAATGCCCTTCCTAATTCACAGGTGCTGAAGAAGAAACAAATGAGTCGACGGAGATGGTCACCATCCAGATTCCCCCAGGAGAGAGATCCACCGCCCACGCGATTCTCTTGGCCCGGCACTCCAAATACTTCCGTGCCGCACTCAACAGCGCCATGAAAGAGGCAACGACGCTCCACTCTGATCTCACTGAGCACGCGACCAAGTTCTGTGTCGGCCGCTTCGTGAAGTGGTTATACGCTCGGCCTCTACTCTCACGCCCCGGGTTTACCACCTTCTCCCTCTGGTTTGAGCGGGCGAAAGATGAAGACCTCCTAGCGGAACTGTGCACGGCCTGGCTTTTGGGAGACTATCTGCAGGCGGCCGAGTTCAAAAACCTCGTTATGCGGTTCCTGGTTCCCATGTTAGAGAACGTAGAAATCTGGCGTCACCCGCTCCTCCATCACTACCCATCCTTGGGAGACGTCTACCTCAACAGCAAGCTACATGACCTACTTGTGGACTCATTGGCGTATCTAATGACCGAAGACAAAGCAAGTGCAATGACAGACACCAAACTAATCCTCGAGAGACTCGATGTTGATACGACGACAAAGCTTCTACAGCGGTTCGTCATTAATGCCCGAGCTGTACGCAGGGAGGCGGGGGATGCCCTCACTAGTTACGACGATTCCAGGTCCTACGGTGAGGGGTTCTGGGCAGCTGGCCTTATACTGCATGACACACTGAGTAGCATTGAGGTTAGAAAGATTACATACTGGGATGGGGATGGAGTTCCACTATACCTCGACGAGGAGGAGTAGCATGCTGTGAGAAATCCTAGGGGAGTGGTAGAGAGAGTGAGGTCTTCGAGGAGGATATATAGGAAACTCAGGAAGGGATTACTAGGGCTACCATAGAGACGTAGTGTCATTTACATTTCATAACCTTTAGGTCTACAAGTTACCTTGCTCGCCAATAAATAAGCCTCTGGCATTCACAATTTTTCGTGATATCTGAGTAGGCAAAGGTGAGAACTTGTATCTTGTGCAGGATGCGTCAGCCGGTATGTCTCTTGTTCTGATTGACTCCCTGGTCACTAACCGGTATACCAACAGATTTTAGTGAGAGTCCCGACTCTATGAAGCGATATCATGTAGACTATACTGGAATATCTTCAACGTTTAATGAGTGGTACATAGTGTCATGCCTGTGTTCTGGTATCAGCAGGCAGGCCGTCCGTCCTTCCCTGGGCCCCCTTTCGCCATTGGCATATACGCACCGCCTGGTTTAAACGCAGGCCATATGTCGTTCTACCTTCCCCTGGTAGGACGTCAGACATTCACCCTGCTTTATTACAGCGACAAACCTCTCCATGTGCAGATACTGTAGACCGAGAAACTACCAACGGTAGAAAACGGAGCATTACGACCCGGAAACCGCAGACCGAAGCGAGAAGCTACTGAAAGATCTCCACGTAGGCTACGACAACCCGGAAATACCTAGCCAGTTAAGAATATTTCTCGCTAGTTCCTGTGCACCGACGGCACCTGTAGGCGAGACGTCACCCAAGACGGCAGGCCTTTCAGGGGTTCGGCAGGAATATCGAGAGGCTGAGGTCATCTTGC
Organism: Monosporascus ibericus; assembly: GCA_004154915.1. Classification (NCBI taxonomy): domain Eukaryota; kingdom Fungi; phylum Ascomycota; class Sordariomycetes; order Xylariales; genus Monosporascus; species Monosporascus ibericus. The sequence continues at coordinate 29,318 of QJNU01000282.1, forward strand.
GCCACCCGAGAGACAAAGCATCTGAAATCTCGGGTAGAGAAGCGAGAACTTAAAGTAGGCGACGGCTTGACAAGAAACCCATCCACCTCCTTCTATTATCTCCGCTAAGAGAGCGGGAGGCACAGAACGTGACTACGGGTCTTGGGTCTACTCAACCAATAAGGGTGAGGCGAAGGTTATATAGCTTTAATAATGATGAGGCGAGAGACTCTAAGGTTGTTCTGCAGTCATAGGACGAACTGGGTATCATGCAGACGAGATTACGAAGGCAACGGTTAATATAACCGATATGCCGTCACGGTGAGGGGTATGGTACGATAGTTGCGGGTGCAATGTGAAGCGCATAAACTCTGGGACATTAAAGCATTGAGTTTATAATATCAAATGAGTAAAGTGCTACATCCAGTACAATTTTACGCAGAGACCAGCCGTTCGTATCCATACCCTGCAGCCATGAACCATACCTCATCGCATCGTATGCCAATAAGACTCATACAGGCCCAAACAAAACGCCGAAAAATTCCCGTTCCTGGACCGTGATCCTGACACCATCCACGTAGTGGGTATTTTCCCCTTATCCGATTCCTCATAGCGGTCCATTCGTCATATATGCTTTTCATACAGCGTCCCGGGCAGACATGTACTCGGGGTCCTCATATCATCGGCTGCGCCGTTGCCTTAGACGCCGACCTGGGACATGTTGGGTCCCCTACGGATGGAACTGCCGCGTCGGAAGTCCTTGGCGACATAGAAGAAGGTACCGACGAAGGTGGCGAACAGGAACCACAGGAAGACGGTGCTTGCCTGTATCTCGCGGCACCGCTTCTCGTCGTCCCCGGAGCCGAACGCGATGTAGCCGGGATCCTTGTCCGCCTGCAGCGAGAAGATTAAAAGGTCAGTAAAGCAGCTACAATGGGGAGGAAGGGAAGAATCAGGACTCACCAGGTTGCTGCAGTTGACGGTGCCGAGCTTGGCGGCTAACGCAATGGCAGCGATCAGGGTGAACAGCACGGCGAGGCCGTCTAGGACCAGCGCGACGATGGGCATGGCGATGGCGGAGATGAAGTGCATCGCGAGACCGTAGAGCACGGCGATCCAGCTCAGCGCGCAGACGAACATGGCGAAGTTGAGGGCGGAGTCCCCGACGTCGCCGCCGTTGGTCGCTATGACGTTCCCAATCAGGGCGGTCGTCAGGAGCACCCAGAGGAACTGCAGGATGCGCAGGACGGATCTGATCATCGTCTCCATGTTTGGGGTAGCTAATTAACTAAGTCGCGATTGTTCGGGAGATGTATGATAGAAGGGTACTATGGTTATTCTGATGTTGAAAGCCGGGATTGTGTGAAATACAAGCGGTCTTGTAATGTATCAATTGATTGTGTGCGATGCGGGCGATGGTAACAAAAGAATCGCTGTCGTCGTCTGTGCGAAAAGGTGCGATTCTCGGTGACAAGTTCTAGGAATCTTTGATGATGTTGGAGGGGTAGCAGGATTAGCAGGGATACGGGTAAACCCTGAGTGATCAGTACCTATCGAAATTGGTTTTAAGGTTGTGTGGAATTTTCCTCCTTTTCGAAGGGAGGATCGTCTGATAACTTGTTTTTTATTTCATGCGCCAGGCCAATCCGATGATGTTCAACGACGTTCTCGATGCAATAGAAATATGTGCAATGTGGTGGCCAATGACCTCATAGTCTTGGAGTACTTTTAAGCTTACCCCAATTAGTGTCAACTCTAGAGTAGAGGTGGCGGGGAGCGTACTAGGTAAGCTTTAACACAGCAGCACGTAATAGAAGGGGTCCAGTCGAACCTTAGAGTATGCAAGAGAAGAAGGTGCGAAGACAACAGCGTCAATTTATCATGGAGATAAAAGGGAAGAGGGCGAAAACCAAAAGTAAATACAATACAACTTGGAAGCTCGTTCGCAATAGAGCGGATATCCCACTTCATCTCTCCGCTGTACGTATGCTACGCGGTTGACCGGCCACTGAGCCCCTGTCCGACCCCCGGGCCCTGGCCGTATGCTAGATGCGATAAGATCCCGTGTCCCGCTCCGATCGCCCAGGCTTCAAGGCTCATCAGTCAGTACCTAGTATCCACCGTGGCTTGATGTTATGCTGCGCTTGTCGGCAATAGACCCAGCAACGGGGGTCTGGGGGTACTGCACGCACATGCATAATAATTCAGGGCTTCCAATCGAGGGCTACCTACAGCGCTTAAAATGAGAAAACCACAAGTCACAAGCCGATCATCCTGAATTCCTGCGGTGTTGCTGTCTTCTCGAGTAATCTGTGAGTGATATTCGTGGGCTGCAGAGGCCTGTTAAACAATGTATTGAGCCTACCCGGTTGCTAGGCAGCGTCACTCTTGGGTTGATTTTGCCAAGTTTCTCGTCTCGGATGGCAATTCCAAGTACCTCTGGTGCCCAGCTTTTGACGTATTCAGCCTATAATACATCACCGTTCTAACCCCTCCATCTCAACGCGATACCGACGCTGGACTGAGCAAGTTACCACGGGGTTAGGTGACCCGACCATACCCCCCATAACACGGTCGCCGAAGCCAGCTGCGAGATGGCGGATCCGAGCGTCGTGATGGTTCTGCCGCTTCGTCATTGAAAACCACGGCCTGGGGGGGGCACGCGTCACTTTGTTAATGCCGTTACGGGTCGTGCAACAGGCGCTTTTGAAATCGCGTGCCTCGGGACATATCACCTTGATACAAAGTTACAAAATCTGTAGGGACTTCCGGGGCCTAGAGACGAAGCCCAAGGCAATGCTTCGTTTCATGTGGGCATCTGATTCTTTATCGTGTTCTCTGACATGCACTACCTGCTATGCCTGATAGGCATTCTGTTAATTAACAGGCCGAGGTTCAGTATATTAGAGCTTGGTATTAGTCTTCGAATCTTCGAATCTTGGTCCCAGACCGCTACGGAATTGCTTTCAAGTTGCGGTCGGGATTACAGGCATACGACTGGACTACGTCCTGGCCATGCAATTAGGAAGAGTTATAATTCCATGTTGTCGAAAACCGATAAGTTTGGAACCACGGCCACCGTTCCAACCCTCTCAGTCCAGCATCACCGCCTAAGCACCGGTAATCACGAATAGCTCCCCGGTAGCGTCGCTTGTCATGAACAGGCGCCCCTTCGAGTCGAACGCCAACCCGGTCGGCCGGAAACAGTTACGAGGGCATTGCGAGTCATTCCGATTCTGCATGATGTAGGTGACGGCATTCCTGTCCGACACGTCCGCTACGGGCTGGCCGTTGCTAAACTCGATCATACCCAAGCGATATCCGTCCGGCGGGCTGCGGTTCCTGTAGGATTTGGTAAGTTTCCCTTCCTCGCGTGCTCCTTGGTTACTCGAATTGGTGCGGGAAACCGTAGGAACTATGGTTAGGTACTTACCAGCTACCGTGGAACGCGACGTAGGCGGCGTTTCCGTCCTCCCTGAATCTGATATCGAGGGGTGCGGTGTGTGAAGGGAACGCGAGACGCGGTCCCTGCCGCTCGCTACGGCAGAACTCGTCGACCTCGGTAAGGACGCTCGCCGACGAGACCTCCTGGAAAGGCGTCCCGTCCACGCCGCCGAACTGCGAGCCCATAGTGATGGCATCATTCTCCGGGATGATGCCGATGTCCCACGCCGCGAAGCACACGGGGTAACCGTAGTTGGCGCCCTTGAGGTCGTTCGACGCGTCGCCCGCTACGCCGTGGTAGTTTAACTCCTCGGCCGGGTTCTCGTTGTGGATGTCCACGGAGCCGCGGCGGACATTATCCGCCGAGTTCTCGACCGACCACTGCGGAAATGGCTATTAGTGGACGCCTTCTTGCTTACAACCCCAGACGGAGTGCATGTGGGCCGACTTACGATTCCCCCCGTGGAAGGGTCCTCGGCGACGCCGACGGAGTTCCTGAGGCCCCAGCCCAGGATCTCGCCGCCGGTCGCGTAGTCCACCGGCCCAGTCGCCGCCAGGAGCTCAGTGACGTTGAACGACTTGATGATGCTGCGCGCGGTGCTCGTCTCGATCGTCGCATTGTCTATGTTTCCGTCGGAGCCTCGCGAGACAAGCAGCACATCGGGCGCCGTGACAGGTATGGTCAGCGTCCGCGTGGGGTGTCCCCCGTTCTCCATGCCGCTGATCACGGTCTTCTTCTCGCCCACGGTGCCGGCCGAGGCATCATACGGGTAGGCGTCGACGCTGGAGAGCTTGGACACGAAGAGCGTGCTGCCGTCGGGAGTGAGCGCGATACCATGGTTCAGCTTCGGAGGTCAGGGTCAGCCACATGAGTTCCTGCTGTTCTGCACGGTATGGCCCGGGACGACGTCATATCTCTTACCGATGGATCGGGGATGAGTTGGCTGCTCGATTCAACGCAGCCTCCTCCATCCTCCGCCTCGTTCAGCACCACGCGTCTGATACCCGCGCTCCTCTGCTCCGCTACGAGGAGGTTACCTGCCGCGTCCACGACTAAGTGACGGGGGTATCTCAGGCCATTCATGATCAGGCGCGCCTCGTAGCCATCAGCCATGACTGGCTCCGCCACCGGGGTGAGAGGCGATGCGCACGACTGAGCCGCTGCGCTCCGTAGGAACAAGCTTCCGGCCGCGAGGCCGGCAACCACCTGACTTATCATCTTGACACTGCAGGTTTCAGATCGAGTAGAAACGCTTACGGATTCACAGATTCGCACAAAGCGAGATATCATATGTTACCGATCGCGTCTATTGCATCCCTATTTGACTAGAAAGCAATTGATAACCTAGGAGCGATCTTAGACAGCGCGGCGCGCTGTTCTTAGGGTTAGGCATTGCCAACCCCGTCCGCCCGTAGAGAGTGCCGACGTCACCTGTGCTCGTCATGGCTTCCTAAGCCATTACCAAGACATGGGTTTCGACAGCGCGAACCCCAAATCGACACACTGCGATACCGTAGAGGGAAAGGGCCATATCTGATGGCCTACGAATTCGTGAATTTGGGAAAAAGCGCCGTGCCGGCGCATTAGCACCGGGGGTTAAATTCCAGGGATCGTCGCACGCAACTGCCGAATAAGACATGGCACGCCAGTCTCCGTCCGGTGATGCCAACGCTTGCCAAGGGGGTAGCAGAAAAAGGTAAACATGTTCGGCAGTTTCTTTGGCATTCAAGCGAACGGGGCCCCCCGGTCCTATATGTCTTTATTTATGGGGGGCCGCGCGAGATTGCCATCACGTGCTTTTGATGAAGAGCCCCCGTCCCCTCCTAATTGAGAATGGTTAGATAATGGGGTCTCCCGCTCCATCTGCATCTAGTCCATTCTGGGATGCACTATGTCGTGATATCGTGCAAGGGGCGACTTCGTCCTGGGTGGAGTCTACCGCTAGAGAAGAATCGGCGACAGTTATAAGCAGCTTCCTGAGCCCAATTATAGATAACCCAATGCTTGCTAGTCGCCATTGAGTATTGGAAAGGGCGGTGGGATACACCAGCCATGATGTAAAAGTCTGTTTCGATTTACCACTTCTCAATACGGAATGTACTGACATTTACGGTTGTCCCTTTTTGATCAAAAGAGCTACCTCTTGGTCCCAAGTCTACGCATAGAAAGCAAGCGCAGTAGCTTCATCTCTCGTATGGGTCCTGATCTAGGTGCGTATACTTTCAACAAGATGCCTTCGTATAAGAGGCATAGCAACAATCAAACCTTCACACGATTCTATCCTACGGCTTGCGGGGAATTAGCGGTCTAGACCCATCCAGGCGCCCTCCAGCCGGGTATTCGCTGGGGGGCTCTCATGCCGAGTTTCAGTACGCTAAGGCCGTGATATAGACCCCTGAAAAGCTCCACCACCAACTGGCCAAATTCTTCCAGATCGAAATCCTTCCGAAGTCCCGACGCGGAGCGCGAGGCAGTCAGTACTCACAGGTGTACTTCAGATATGTCTAGACGATCTAAGCTCCGCTGCTCGACTTGGTCTCCTTCAGTGTGACGGTTCGTTCTTTCTTCAAGGTATTCGCTGAGGAAATAATTGTAATATGGTGGGAAATACCTCCTCGCGCCTTCCGTCGAATAGTTAATGCTGGTGCGGGTTTTGGTTAGAGACCATGGACGGTGCCCTTACGAGATACTTTTCGGCATTGACGGGGGTTTTCAAAATGAGCCTTTGTAAGCTGTGATATGTCCATTTGAAGGCGGACGATATATCAAAACTAATTTGAATATCTTGCGATTCCTTACTAAATGACCTGCCTGAAGGCTAGGCGACCGGAGAACTTTATGTACGTAGAGGTATGGGTCGTCTATTACCCCTATTCTAGCCCATGTTCCGACATATCCACCAAAGGCTCGAGAGCCCCTCATATAAGCTTTCAGCATCTTGGTCCAGAACTTCCAGATTCCTGGAAACTCTGGTCTAGGCCAGCAATTAGTCCCGAGTGCAAGGTGTTAGGCTAATGCGTGAAACAGCCGTAGCTTCCTTAAGATCCAGGGAATTCATATACCAGCTGGGCATATGTTGCCTCTAGATTAATATCATAATCATGTTGACAGAGTCCACCTGTCAAGATCTGGATTTGTCTATCTTATGACTTAAAATCCTCCGACAGGCACCAAATAACTTCAACTATTATACAAGACCAGCTATTCTCTCCAAGTGCAATAGCAGAGAGTTAAGTTTACCAGGGAGTTTGTCTATGACTTGGAATTCCGGTGCCAGTCTACGTTAAGTTAATCACCCCCTTCACGTACCACCCCCTTTACGCCCTACCCCTAATTTGAGGCTATCCCTAAATCAGTTATTTATTTAAAAATTAATAACTTAATAACCATTTAAGTAATTTACTTCGGATTTTAACGTAATCGTACTATTATATAATCATGATTATTAATATTATAATCGTTTTCTTTCTTTTCTTCGTTTTTATTTTCGTTTTACGGAATAGTAAAAGAAGATTTTTACGCATTATATTTTAGCCGGCTTTTATTTGTTTAACGTTTTTTAACCGTACAAATTTTAATTAAAACTAACTTGAAAATCTTTTTTTTTAACTTTTTCGGACGTATTTTTTTAAAAAGCCAAAGTTAATTATTTATTGCGATTTTGAAAAGCAGTTAATTCGTTATTAAAAAGTTAAAATATTTTGCCTACCTCACGGAAAAGGAACGGAACCGTAACTTTTCTAAAGGTTAGGTTGACATTAATTAAGGCTTTTTTAAGGGCATTTAAATCTTTTAAAATTTAAATATATTAAAACTTATTAAAAACAATTAGTTCGAGAAAATCGGGCTGTTATAGGATGATAAACGATTTGATAACCGGTGCATTTCCCGTACCGTTATTTTATATATATATAGGTTTTTAAAACCTTACTTTAATTAATAAGTTACATTATTAAAGTTTTAAAGCTTTATTTAATATATCGTAAACCCTTTTTAACCTTTTTATAGGCCGTGGCAAGCGGTTATAAGAAATCCGGTTTGTCTGTTATTTCCGAAGACCTTCCGTAATAACTCTTTCGAAAGTAATAACGAAACTTACGTTTTAGAGTAGAAAAGATATTTACGATAAACGGTTGCTAAACGTACGATAATGTTACAGGAACGAGGTTCTTGTCTCGAGGAGACCGACCTTTGAGGCCTAGCGTGGATCTGACACGGCTAAACCCCGGAGGGGAGTTCTTGGCCTTCTAGACGTGATCTACGTGATCTGTTACCTCATCAAGATCAGGCTCTATTTTTGAGGTTGTGGCTGCGCCTGCGGCGCAGCTGTGGCTAGGGCTTTCCAAAAACCAGTAGCTTTAAGTACCGACCCACAAAAGACCCATATAAGCCCCACAGAAAACACAAATCTCAAAAATAAGGCCTAATAGCAAGTTGTGATTTTTTGGTTCCGTTTTGGGCATTCCTATATAAATCTTTAAAAATCTTTAATTCGAATTTTTTAAAGATAATTTTAATTTAACGTTACTTATTTTGTAATTACAAAAAGTTAATACAGAATTAAAATCTTTATTTTCCTATATATATTTAATTTTAATTAGGACGTAATTAATAAAACGCGCCCGAAAAAATGACTAAAAATTTCGTTTTAAGTAAACCTTTAATCCGGAACGCCTTTATAATTACGATAACGTAATTACTGTATATAATATTTCGTTATAAACTTTTTAAAGGTAATTTAATATAAAAGAAATCCGTATAGTTATTTTTTTGGCCGTACGGGTTATGGTTATTGCGTTATAACCATAAGGGCGTTCCGGTTAATTAAGTCCGGACCTTTCTTATGGTTGCGACGTAATAATTACCGGTTGTAACATTTGCCATAGGCTTTTTAAGGGTAATTTAATATGGAAAAAGCTTATTTAATTATTCTTTTATCCGTACGGATTATAATTGTTACGTCGTAATAAAAAGGGCGTTCCGGACTTAATTAACTTTAACCTTTTTACGGTTATAACGTAATAACCATAATCCGTACGAATAAAAAAATAGTTAAACGGGCTTTTTTTATATTAAATTACCTTTAAAAGGTTTATAGTAAAATGTTAAAAGTAATAATTGTTATGTTGTAATAAAAAGGGCGTTCCAGATTTAATCGACCTTAACCTTTTTACGGTTATAACGTAATAACCATAATCCGTACGGCCGAAAAAAAATTGATATACGGGCTTTTCCCATATAAAATATACTTAGGAGACCCGGTGTACGATGATGCGACCTGTGGTTATTGCGTCGTAGCCATGAAGGCGTTGCGGTCGCCCATTTTCTAAACTTAAACCTAGCCATATTAGCTGCAATTATTACCTAAAAGAATTGAAAAAATTCCTGTACGTATATAAGCTTATGTTCGATACGTATATACAGTTTTATACTTATCGGCTTTGATTTGGTTACGTAATTATTTCTTTTTATTTAAATCTTTGCATTTTAAAAAGAAATGAAAAAAGTTAATAATTTTGGTAGGAGCGCCCAAAACGGACCCTTTTTTCGCACAACTCCAACTCAGGCCTTGCTGGCTCGTTACGGGGATTTGGGATTTAATTGGTTAATTTTTAGCGTGATACAACAGTATATAGAAACGAGCCAGCGAGGCCTGAGCTAGCTGAGGTAAGTGATCTGATGGATTGATCAGATCACATAGATCACATAGATCCACGGCACACTCACTTTGGAAGTAAAGGATATATAGTGAACCGGTTTCCTATGTAAATAGCACATACTTAGTTTCGCTCCTTAGCTATCAATCTAAGCCTACAGCCAGAGGCAGCCGTTCTCTACTATGGGAAGAGTCTTTAAACCTCTTTAACGAACAGACCCCTAGTGAATCATTTGTCACGGTGGCGGCTTCAAGTCAGGTATAACCAGTCTATTCCTATGGGGTAGGGTCAGGACAGAACAGACTCTTGTCCTTTTACCTAGATAGATAAGGGCCGAAGGCCCTTATATGGTATGAAAGCTGTAGTACACCAGGGGAGAGGACATAAGTGGTGTAGGGGTGCCAGGCCAGTAGGCCTACATGTGACAACTATCTCCCCCTTCCTTATAATGCCGGCCCGGCATTATGTATATGGAATAAGTTAGCCTGATATCATAATATATATAATGCAGGAACATATTTTTGTTATAATTTAGGTAGTCTAAAGTAAGTATTATTATATAGTTGCAAATGTTTAGGATCGTCTTAGGTAACCGCCCTATTTTGTATTTATTTTTTCTTACGATTTGCCCAGCTTCGTTTACTGATAAATATTACCCAGTTTTTTTTTCCAATTTTTTAATTTCCTTTTTTTTGTGCAAACTTAATATAATATTTTTTTGTGTTCGTTTATATATATTTTAATCCGCGCGCTTTTTAACTTTTAATTACTTTTATTTTATTATACTTTTATCGTTTTTTTATAATTATGCCTTTTTGCGGTTAAACTAAGAAAATACGTAACGGCCGTTATGGTTCGTATTTTTATGGCGCGGTTTGCGTTTTTGCTGCGAACGTATGTCGCCTTTATTTCGGTAAAGCCGAGGATGCTTTTCGTTTTATAAAGGTTTTCTTTTTGTTATTTTTTGCAAGTTTAAGTTTCCGGACTTTTCTGCCTATATAAGCTGTTTTGGTAGCCATAATACGTATGAGCTTATAGGTTAATTTGCCTTTTATGCGGATTTATTTTATTAACGTTTCGGTTATTTTTAAGTGCTTTGTTATTATGGCTTTCGGACGTACTTCGTCTTTAGGAGTTTATTAAATGGTTGGCCGAGTTGTTCGATTAGTAGGACGACAATAACGACGGTAACCCTATTTAGGGTATAGGTATTAATTAACGTATTTTTTTCGCCGCCGTTTAATAACGTTTTGCGTAAGCCTTTTTTTGCTTATTTTTTACTTACCGGATAAAGTTTAGTCTAACCGGTAAGGTCGGTATTACGGCGATAAGTTACCCCGCCTTTTTATCTTTTCCGGGTTTGCTTTGTTAATTTTTTATCGGCTTTAATTTGTTCGTAATAAGTATTAATCGGTAATTACGGGTTATCGTGCCCTGTTTTCCTTTTGCTGTATAACTTTAACGCTTTTCGCTATAAATATTTCCGATATTTCCGATAGTTTTATTCCGTAATTAATGCGATTAGCTTATTATTAAAAAGATGGCGTATCGGCGTTAAACGTTTTCGTATTTATTACCTAAGGATTACGGCTTTTTTTGCCTGGTTAGCGGTTTACGTAACCTTTTTGCGTAAAATTAAGGAAGCTTTTCGCCATAGTAACGAAAGTTCCGATTTTGGTTCCGAAGGTTTTTAAGGTAATAAATAAAATTAGGAAATGATTTGTTTTAATAACGATATATGCGATTTTACCGCTTTATTCGATTAAATTTCGGGATAGGTTTAAGCTTTTATAATATGGCCGATTAATAAAACGTAAAACTATTAATTTTAAAAATTTAGGTTCGATTTTTAATGTTATAAAATTAAAATAACGTAATTTATATAGTTATTCTTTAAGGTTTTATAATTTCTTTAAATTTATATTTTAAGCGATTCGTTATTCTTTAAATAATAAGGGATTTTTTTATCTTTCCTTTGTTTTTATTACCGTTTATATTTATTAATAACTTTTTTCGCATTTTTTATATTTTCGTTATTAATATATTAATTATATTTAAAAGTCTAGTTTATTTATTTTACTTTATAATATAGTTGCCTTTAAAAAGTTTATTATCCGATAATATTTTTGACTGTTTATTTTATATTCTTTTTACTTCGGGTGTTATTAATAAATAATCCATTTTGGCCGTTTACGGTTTTAGCAGTTGGATAAGAAAGACGGGATATAAACGGCTATATTATTGGAAAAAGGCTAAACGGTACGCTTAAAACCCGATTTTGTTAATAATACGAAATAACTTAATATATTTTGGAATTAATTTACGGTATTTAATTTTTAAGCTTTTCGTAAAGGTTTTTATTATTTATTTTACTTTAAGGGTAAAGGTTTCGTGCTTATTATTATAATACGTTTTATATATTTCGGTAACGTTTTATTATCGTTCGCTTAACTTCTTTCGGAATTTCTTAAGCTTTTGAATTTTGCCGTATATTATTAGAACCTTTTTTTAAAACTTTTTAATTTTGGAGGAAAACCTTAAATTCGGGTTTATATTTATATAATACTTTAAAAGGAGTTTTTTTCGTAATGCCGTTTATTACAGAATTAATTGCAAAAAATGCCTTAGGTAATAGCTTTTCGAATGTTTGGTTTATTCGTTCGGTTTAATTATCGGTTTAAGGATAAAACGCCGGTAAAAGTTTTCGCTTAATTTTAATATAATGGTATAGTTTTTCTTAAAATATACTGGTAAATATTAAGTTTCGGTTAAAAACGATCCTCGTAAGGTATTTATAATAACATTTAATTTTTCGATAAAATAATTTAGCAAGTTTAATATTAACAATAATAATAACCGTTATAAAAAGAAAAATTATTTTCGTAAACCTATTTATTATTACCAGGACAACGTTAATTTCGTAGTCTTAATACTAGACTGGAGATAATCCAGTAATAAAATCTATGGCCAGTTTTTTTATTAGTAATAAAGGCATAAATAACGTCTATAATTCGCCATAAGGCCGGTGATATTTCGCCTTATTTCCGAAACAAATAATATAGTCCGTAACGTAATTTCGTACATCCTTTTTTAGGCCAGGCTAAAAATACGATTATTCGATCCATTCCTTAGTTTTTCCTATCCCGAAGTAATTAACAAAAAGGTCGTCGTAATATAATTCCACGATTTAATAACAAATAACTTTTTCGTTTGGAATATATAATCGACCTTAATATCGGATTAATTTTTCGGCATTAATACTTTATTAAGGATTTATAAAGGTATCGTAAGTAAGTTTTTGCTAAATTTATTTATATTCGGGATTACGTTTTTAAATTATACGGATAAAATTAAGAAACGTTTTTTAGGCGAATAGCTAATTACGGTCCTTTAGCTCCTTTACGGCGTTCGGTTAAGCTAAGCCCTAGCTCGCTATCCGCGCCCGTTTATATGTAATTACTTAAATTAAAACCTTACGTTTTTCGGGCGTTTTTTTCCTAAGGATAACGCTGGTTAATACCTGCGGCTTAAAATATGTTAAGGATAACTTAAAATTTATTATTAGCTTTTTTTCGAACGTAAATAATAATATTAAATTATCCGCTTTTTCTTTTATATAATTAAAACGTTTCGAAATTAAATTAACTAAATTTCGTTTCCTTGGTTAATGTTTAATTATAAAATTAAAAAGCATAAATAATATATATTACCGGGTTTATCTGTTATTGAACTTTAAAATACCTATAAAATTTCGCAAATTAACGCAATCCGACCTAACTTTTATGGTATATTTGCTGCTTTAAAAATAATAACGTTAATATCGGAAAACTTTTACGATAGCCATTATTTCCTGGTTAAATATTTCGTAATTTACCTTTAAATCGGTAAATCTTTGCGACCAAAACGTAATTGGATGTTACCTTTCCAAATTATCTTTTTATAATAAAATCCCAGATATAGTATATTTCGAGGCGTCGGTTTTTACCAATATTTATTTTTCAGGGTTAAAATATATTTAAAAAATGCCTTATTAAATATAATTATAAGCTTTTTAAAAGCTTTTTTCGCTGGCTTATCCAGAAAACCTTATTCTGGTTCCCTTTTTAGTACATACTTTTTTAAGTAACGACTTAAAAAAGCTACAATTCGCGAAAACCTTTTTAATAAAACGGCGGTAAAAGTTGTAAAATTTAATAAATTATTATATGGTATAAATAAATTCGGGGTTTAATTATTCCTAGATAATCTTTATTTTGGCCGGGTTTATGAAAATTCCGTTTTATATGATCACGTACTTAAAGAATTTAATAAAAAGTTAATAAAATTAATATTTAAAAAGTTTAGCGTAAAAATCTACATTCTAAAATTATTTAATTACCTTCCGTAAATATTTCGTATAAAATTTTTTGGATTAAAAAAATTAATATAATATTAAAATAAGTAATATAAAAGTAATCCAGGATATTTTAAAAGGTTTTATTAATATAACTTTAAAAGGTGGCAAGTATATTAATTAATCTTATAGGTAAAATTAAAATTTTATAATATCCATAACGCATACGGAATGCAGTTTTTTATTCGTCGCCTTTTTTTTAATACGGATTCGATAATAAATATTTTTAAAATTAATCTTAGAAAAAACCTTTACTTTTATAATACCGTTTAATAGTTCCGAAATAAAAAGGAAAATATAACGATTTTTAACCGTTACCTTATTAAATCCGTAATAATTTACGTATAAACGTAACCTTCTGTTTTTTTCGGTACAAAAAAGATAAGGGCTTTAATAAAATTAATTAATTCCTTAATTTTGCCATAAGCTTTTATTTAATCGATATAAGTTCTTAATTCCTATAATTCGTTATAAACTAAAGGGTATATAAAAAATATAATAATTTAATATTAGGCGTAAGGTCGATCGCATAATTAGCTTTTCGTTATTTAAGTAAAATGCTTACGTTATTAATATTAAAAAAGGTTGCATAATTTCGGATGGTTTTAAGAAGGTTGTTAATAATAGTAAGCTTAAAAACTATAATATCCTTAGGTTTCTTTTTAATATATACCGATTTAGGTAGGGTAATAACAATATAGTAGGCCGTTTAGTTTTTATAGGCTTTCGTAAAAGTTTGTAAAAAAATAATTCGAAGGATAATATATAAATGCCGTAATACTATTAATTCCTGGCCGGGTTAAGTATGATACCTTACCTTATTAATGTTATTTAAGATAATAATATAGGGCTTCCGTCTTTTTTAAGGTTACGGTAAATAATAATATAAAAACGTTTAATTTAACGAATAATTTTTTTTAATTCGAAAAATTAATTTAATTTAATAAACTTTATATATGGAAATAAATATATTTTTAAGTATATTTAAATTAATAATTCGATAAAAGGTTTACGTTAACGTATGTTTTAAAGTAAAACTATAATTAATTAAATTAATTACGGCGCAAAAATTTAAGTTAGCATAAGTATATATAGGGCTTTTCTTTTTGATAGGGTAATAACCGTGCATAAAGTACGAAAAACGCGTAAAACAAAGATAAAAAAAAGGAAATTAGGCCTAAGTTTCATCGTTATATTTACGCTTTTAGCCCGTTTTCTGGTTCTAACTTTTTAAAATAATAACGTCGAATATATCTTATCTTTCCGTATTTAAAGCAAATAATGTCGTTACGTAAATTAGGGAATCGTTTTTATTAATCGTTTGGTTTCGAAACCTTATTATTAATATAGGTATTACGAGGTTAAGTAAAATTTAAGTTCTTTCGGCCTTTCCAAAACTTTCGTTCCCTTTGGCCTTTACGGCCCCCTTAAGTAAGGTTAGAAAAGGAATTTCGTTAATATTCCGTATCGGTTTTATTATTAGGACGGTTTCGCTTAACGTCCAGGTTTTCCTCGTCTTTTTTTCGCTAGCGCTTTCGGCTGGTTATTATATTTTGGTCTCTTTTTTTAATGCTGGTTAAGAATTCCCAGCGGCAAATGGCTAAGTTTACCATGTTATTTAGTTTTTAGGATAAATAATTTACATATTTTATAATATCTTATTTAAGAAAAAGGAATAAATTAACGTAAAAAGATTATGCCCGATTTTCCTTCGATTTTTAGGTAATTTGTTAACTTTCCAAACTTATAAAATAATAATCGAACTTTCGAAGGTCCTAGCCTAATTATTAATATAATTCTTTTTAAATCGTTTATTAACTTAATTTTTAGGTTTCTTAATAATCTGATATAAAATTTAAACCATATTTTAAATATTCCCTAATTATAAATTAAGCGGGTTTATTTATCGATAATCGCAAATTTGACTTATATATTAAAAAACTTTTTATAATTTTATTTTATTTTATTTTATACGAATAAAAATTTAACGTATTTTTTACGGAACTCACGCGGTAAGCATTCGAAAATTAACGCGCATTTTTCGATCTAGAACTTTTATTTAATATAATAAAATCGGAAAGATAATTTATTATGGTCGAATTAAATATACTTTCCTAGGTTCGTATCTTATCCGAATCTAAAATTATCCGAATTCCTTTTTTTATTCGGAAAAGATTTATTAAAATTATTTTTAAGTTAAATAATTTATCCGAATCGTAAAATGGAAAATAATTTTCTTAAAAGAAATATCTTTTTTTTTTTAAGTTTTTAATAAGCGGGCAACTTTTTTTAATAAAGCGGATAATTTAAAGCGTTTATATCGATATTGTTTTATTCTTTCGTTATAACGCTTTTTTTGTTATTATATTTAATAGCTAAATTCCTTAGGCCTTTAATTTTCGAAAGGTACAAGTTAAACTAGGTTAAATTTTAGGTAAAGATTCGGAAGGGTATCGTTTGAACTCCGTTAGGGTTTTCCGTAAGTTTTATTAAAAATTTCATAAGGATTTCCCAAATAACCTTAAGTAATAATTTCGACCATTTTGTTACTAAGGAAATATATCTTTAAAAATAACAAATAGCATAATTAATATAATTAAGGTTACAAGTAACTTCAAAGTAAAAAAGTCTAAATTGTTACGGTAGCGGCTTCAAGTCAGGTATAACCAGTCTATTCCTATGGGGTAAGGTCAGGACAGAACAAACTCTTATCCCTTTACCTAGATAGATAAGGGCCGAAGGCCCTTATATGGTATGAAAGCTGTAGTACACCAGGGGAGAGGACATAAGTGGTGTAGGGGTGCCAGGCCAGTAGGCCTGCATGTGATATCATTCCTCGCCTTATTGTTACCTGCAAATCAAGACCCCTTTTCGGATACTGCTCATACCTCCAGGTGGATGTATGACAGGTTCGTTACAGATAAATACGAAAGTAAAATATCGATATAAATCCTATCAATTAAATAAGTCCGTATAAACTTTTAAATTATATAGTTATTATAATTGTTAATAATGAGAAGCTTTTATTTTCGGGTATTAAAAGGTTTCGTATAAAAAATAAATAGCTTTCGTAATTACTTTAACCTAATATTAGTATTAATTTAATTATTTGAAGATATCGTAAAATATTAATTTCTTTTACAATGAGTTTTATGTATCGAAAAATTATTATTATTATAGGTTAACGCTGTTAAATAAAATTAACGGAAGAAAAGGGCGTCCGTCCGCGTTAATATAAGTTATAGTAAATATTTAAAAATATACTTTAAAACGCTAAAATTTTTAAAAGCTTTACAGAATATGAAAAAGTTTTTTTCCTATATTTTTTATTACACCGAATTTATTAACGTTATATTTATTCCGAGAATATATCCTCCGTATTTCCGGCAAGGTGAAATGGTCGAATAACGCGTTATAAGTAGCCTCCGTAACCCCGTTTAAGTATTTATAATTAATAACCTAACTTTTAAAAGTTTTAATTTCATAATAACGTGTAAGAAATTACGTTATTTCTTTCTTTCCTAAATATTAGAGTTATTAAAATTAATATAAAAAAACGTTAACGTTCTATACCACCTCACCGGATGGTTTCTAGCATTCCGGGACAACAAATTCAAATTAACTAACCATAACGTAATAAATTAATTTAAATTAATTTGATTTTTTTATCGCTAGACGTATTTACAGTTTCCTTATAAGTACCCACATTATATCCGGGTTTGCCATAAACGCCACATTTCCGTTTTTTATCTTAACCCTTTTGCGACGGTTACCTTTAGCCGTTATTGGCTGCGATTTTTTACCACCCTTTTTTTTGGCTAAAAGAATTTATTTTTTTGTATAATAAGTATTCCTCCTTTTTGGAAACGTTTGTTTTTAATTTTTCGACGTTTGCTGAGAGTATATTTAATTTCGCGTAATTAGGTAGCTTTTTATTTAAAAAGAATAATTTTACGTTAAAGTATTAGACAACTTTTATTTAAAAGATTAACCGATTTAATAAGTTTTGTTAACGAATTACTTTAATAATTTTTAATTTTTTTATAAGTAATATCCTTATTTTGTTACTTTACGAATATTTTTAAAGGTTTTCGTTAAGGGGGTAAAAATGGAACCGGCGGAAGTAAACGGTAAGACGGTTAGTATGAGCATAACTAAAAGAATATCTAAATTAGAAAGAACGCTATTAAAATCGAATAAAATAAGTCCAGCTTTTATGAATCCGGATTTAATATTATCGGACGTTATGGTAACTTTAAACGCGTCGTAAAAGCTGAGGAAATCTTTTTTTACAATATAAGTAGAATAATGTCGTATTAAATTTTTAATATAAAGCGACTAAACGCTTTTCAAAATAAAAAAATAAGATGCGTCGAAAGGTTAAAGCCGATAAAAAGAATAGCTAAGTATATAAAGCGTAATAATACCGTTATTCGCGTAATATTTTTTCGAATTTGATCGAATAATAACTTTTATAGCCGTCGAAAATAAAAAGACGTTTCGATCTTTTCGTACGCGTTTAAATATGTTTATCGAAATATTAAATTTGTTTTAAATTTAATTTGTTCGTTATTTAATTATTATGATTTATACCGAACTTTTAGTTAGGTAATAATAAATGTTTTCGATATTAGGAATTAAGGTAAGTTTTCCCTGTTAAAATGATAAATGGCGGCAAAACTTAACTTTTCAAATTAATAATCTTAATAATTATAACTTATTTCCGATTTTTTATTACATCTATTTAGGTTTTTTACGTTTTTTAATATTTATAATTATTATGTTCGATATTATAAAAAGTCTTTTTAAAAAGCCCGTTTTGTCGAAGTTATAAATATCCTTTTTTACAATACCGTATTTTATAATTATAACCCGAATAAGTTCGAATTATTTACGAAATACCTTTAAACTTTTGTATAATATTTTTTAATAATCGATTTTTCATTTAAACGCGTTTTAAGTTCTTTTTTGCTGTCGTACAAATTTCGACGCTTAGTTAACCTTAACGCGTTTCGTAACGTGTTACGAACTAACACCTTACCCACTTGGGCATACGATCGGGACAAGACCAACAGACTACCGACCAAAGGTTACGTAACATGGATGAAAGTAGATTCAACTTATCCAAGTAAATCCATGCACTTACATAACATAATTAAAAGTAAATTTAACTTATTAAAGTAAATTTATGCATTTATATAATATGAATAAAAATGAATTTATTAAATTTAAAAACAATTAACTTATAATATATACGCTTATTATTATCATAATTTAAATAAATTATTAACTTATAATATAACTTAGTTACTTAAATTACCTTTAATAATCTGTTATTATTAAACGTAATTATTCAATATCTTACTGCTTAGTTTTCCATGATATTATTGCTAATATAAACCGTACGACTAGGTTTAATAGTTGGTTAAACCCTTTAGCCGTTATACGTTATAAGCTTTTATTTAATAACGTCGTTAAATTTTAAGCAATATTCCGATACCATATCTACCAGCCAGTCCGCAACTAGGAAGCTTACCTTTAAAGAATTAAAAAAAAACGCTATAATTATTATAATATAAAAAATCCAGAAACACGAAAAAGTTAACGAATAACTTAAAAGTTAGGTTAAGGTATAACCTATTACGGGACGCAAACAGAAGATTAAGACCCTAGAACTTTTTGATAGTACCGGAAATATATAACCCTTTTTAACTTAAGTTAAGTTTTACCTTTATTTTTACCGAAACTTCTTAGTCGACGAAGCCAACAAAATTATTACCATTACCGGAAACCTTAAAGGAAACGCCTTAAAATAATTCGAACTTACTTTACGAAATTACCTGGAAAATATAAAAAACGACGAAAAAAAATATTAATAAGTTGTTCGAATATTATACTAACTTCGAACAAAAGGTCCGAAATATATACGGAAACCTTAACGAAGAACAAAAGCCCGGATAAAACATTTTTTAACTTATTCAGAAAGGTTTAACGTCTAAGTCCATAATATTATTTAAACAAACTTTATTACGTATCGGATAAACAAACGATGAAATTATAATAAATACCTTTTACAAAGGTTTAAAGAAAACAGTTGAGGATAGAATAATCCGCATTAAAAAACCTTTTATTTTCGACAAATATATTAACGAAGTAATTAAGATTATCAACCGATAGTATAAACGTCGAATGGAAAAAAAAGGATATTATTTCCCTAAGCCCGAACACTTAAAAAGCGATTATTAAAAGAAAAGAAAATACGCTTTTTACTTCCTATGGAACGGTACCAGGATTTATTGAACTAAGAATAATTTAATAACGTAACCTTCGTATTATTTAGTATTATAATTACAACAAGATAAAATATAAGGCCTATTAATATAAAGCACTTAAAAGGTTACGATAAAATACCTGGATACCAGTTTCTTAAGGCCCCTTTTAAAATAATTAAGGTAATAATAAGTTAATTAATATAAGCAGGATTAAAGATAACCATAACCCCCTTAAAAAAGTATAATAAGGATCACAAAAAGCAAAAAAGCTATCTTAAGTAACCATCTAGAAATAACGAACCCTTATTATAGGACCTATAGTAGCTTAATAGCTAAAGGAATACGACGGATAAAAAAAGCTTATAAAGGACAAATTACTTTCCCGTTTCCAAAAGAAACGGCGACAGCGGTATAAACAGTTAGAATTAAACGTATGGATTAAAAAATACCAAGGTTGGGACGAGAACCTGTTACCAAGATAACCGGATCAATATGGAAAACTTTATGCTATTTAATGCAAGTACGCTTATTACCTTAAATATATAGAAAAATAACGATATATCGAAAAACGACTTACGTAAATATATAATTAAGAATTTGATTTCCATAACTAAATTAAAAGGATCCTGAGGTTTAACGATAATATAAGTATCTAAGAACGTATACTTTAAAAAATACCATTAATATCATTACGGCAGCAATAAGTTAACCCGACATAAAAACTTATCTCGATAAAAATCTTATATGTCATTTCGGATAATATGACCATAAGATAAAAAAGGAATAAGTTTACCAAACCGTTATAAAGGCATTTTTAGAAATAATTAAGAACTTAAACTTCCGATTAACATTTATAAACGACCCGAACGAATAATAAAAAATCAAAGATAAAATCCAGAAAAGAAACGAAAATATAAGACAATACGACGTTCAATTTTAAGCACGATAAAAGAGATAGGAAAACCCCGAACTAAAATACATTAACAAAGAAGAATTCCAGACGCAAGTTCTCCTATTCGAAGCTACTTTACGCCGATAAAAAGGATAATTAAAGTAATTATAAACTCTTAATCAATAAAATTAAAAACGTATTAAGGCGTTAAAAAACGAATTATAAAACGAACGCCACCTATAAAAAAGCCGCAAAATAATAAGATCTAAAAAAGCTAATAGGAACTTTTTATAAGGGCTTTAAATACGACGATAAAAACTAAAAATAACCTTATTACCCTGCAAGTACGAATTAGGACATATTAGTTTACCGCATTTATAAACTACGAAATTACAGGAAGTAATTATATTACGCCGGATATACTTAATTAATTTCGATTATTATTAAGGAAAAAATGGAACCTTATATTACCGAGAACGCAAAAGGTTAGGCATTTACTTACGATAATCAAAAGATCATTTGCGAAATTAATTACCTTAAGATTTTCGTTAACGGACGGAACCAAACAGCAAACTTTAATATCATTCTAATAAAGAATTACGATATAATCCTCGGAAAATTATGGCTGTACCAGTATAACCCTTTAATCGATTAAATAACTGGCGAGATAAAATTCGTTTTATATTTATTCGATAAAAAAAAACCAAGATACGAAAGATTTTTAATATTCGATTAAAATTGGCAACAAATGCAGGTATAAGAATATAATAAAAACCTTACTATCTATAAAAACAAAACATTAAAGAAAATAAGGACATTATAAAAACATACGACGTATTATTATTATTATTAGAACAAAGTTGTGAAAAATAAACGACCACTTATAACATCAACCCCCGGAACCAGAAACCATAACTAACGTACCTCCATAATACCACAAATATAAACGACTATTTCGGAAGGAACTTAAGACGAAACTACAGGAATATAATGAATAAAACTATAAGATAATCCTTAAGGGAAAAATATTAATTAAATTTTATCCAATTTATAACTGTAATAAGATAAAATTATAGGCATTACGCGAATACCTTAAAATTAAGCTTCGAAAAGGTTATATATAACGTTCCAGTTTATCGGCCGCATACCTTATGTTTTTCGTACTAAGAAAAACGGAAAGCTACGTTTAGTTATCGATTATAAATAACTAAACGGTATTACGGTTAAAAATAAAATACTATTACCTTTAATTAACGAAATAGAAAATTGCCTTTACGGAATTAATTAATTTACGAAATTAAATTTCAAAAAGGATATAATTACATCCATATTAAATTAAGATATGAATAAAAAATAACCTTTAAAACGAAGTACGTATTTTTTAAATATCTCGTTATACCTTTCGGACTTACGAACGTATTAGCAACCTTTTAGCGAATGGTTAACTATGTACTTAGGGAATATTTAAACATTTTCGTTATTTGTTACCTTGACGATATTCTTATTTATTCGAAAAACAAAAAGAAATATATAGGATACGTTTATATAATTCTTTAAGCCTTACAAAACGCTAACCTATTAATTAATATAGAAAAAAGCCAGTTCTATACATACGAAATGGAATTTTTAACATATATTATTATCTTAGGATGCATTAAGATGAACCTTAAGAAAATTGTTACAATATAAGAATAAAAAACACTTATTATAATTAAGGAAATATAAGCCTTTTTCGGATTCGTTAATTATTATAAAAAGTTTATTCGAAATTTTAGTAAGATAGTTACCTTATTATCTAACTTAATAAAGAAAAGAAATAAGTTCCTTTAAATAATAAAAATAAAAACCGCTTTTTAGAAGATTAAAAATACGATTACTAACGAGCCAGTATTAATTATGTACGACCTAAGCCGTTTAGTTAAGCTTAAAACCGACGTTTCGAATTACGTTTTGGGCGTAATGGCAGGATACCGCGATAATTAAAGTAACTTATACCTTATCGCCTTTTATTTTTATAAGTTAAAAGGAATAAAGTTAAATTACGCCATTTACGATAAAGAATTTATAGTTATTGTTAAAGCTTTCCGAAAATTCAGATATTACCTTAAAGGAAACCTTTATCAGGTTAAGGTATATACCGACCATAAAAACCTTATTCGTTTTACCATTACCAAAGAATTAATAGGACGACAATTACGCTACGTTAAAAAATTAGCAGAATACGACTTCGTTATTATCCACCCAAAAAGATCAGAAAACGGTAAAGCAAACGTATTTAGCCGAAAATAGGATTTCGAAAAGAAAGTAATTAAAGTTAACTACCAGATCTTCGATATTACGCTAAAAGGATATCTGCAATTAAAACAGATAGCGACGATTAAAACAGTACCCCTTAACTTATATTAGAAAATCTAAGAATATAATGATAACTTATTTAAGGATTAAAGAATAAAAAAAACTTAAATTTTAAAAAGAATATTAAGAAATATTAGTACGACACATATACGAACACCCGTTATATGGATACTCAGGAATTTACAAAACCTTAAAACGATTATAACTTATGTATCATTTCCTTAAAATAAAATTAGTAATAAAATACGATAATAATGCCATATATGCAATAAGGTAAAGACTCGACGATATAAGCCATACGGAGAATTACAACTCTTATTAATCGTAAAACGACCATAAGATTTAATTATTTTCGACTTTATTATCAAACTTCCGTTATCAGAAAACCCAATTACGGGCATATATTACGATAGCATCTTTATAATTATTAACCGATCTATTAAATCTTCCTGTTTTATACCATATAATAAGGATATAAACGTTAAATAATTGGTTTATATCTTTTTAAGATATATCTTAGGAATATACGGATTACTAACAGAAATTATTTTAGATAAAAAAGGATATTTATTTTAAAATTCTAACAAGAATTTATGACATAACTAGGTCTGAATTATAAGTTGTTTAACGCTTTTAAACCTTAAACGGACGGATAAACTAAAAAAGCCAACCAAATATTAAAGACTTATTTACGATGTTATATTAACTACGAACAAAATAATTGGGTTTAAATGTTACTTATCGCCTAGCTAACCTATAATACCAGTTATTATGAAAGTACTAAGTCGATTTTAAGGAACGTTAACTTTGGTTTATACTAAAAGTTTATAAAGATATACGCAAAGGCCCTATTAATGTTAAAGTAATCCTTACATCAGAATAATTTAAATAAATATACGCAAAAATAAAAGCGAAATTCGAATTCGTACGTAATTAAATAAAGAAATATTATAACCAGAAAAAGTTAAAGGGGTTAATCTTTTAAGAAGGAAAAATAGTTTACCTAGCTATTAAAAAAATCCAAACTAAATAACTTAACAAAAAATTCGACTTTAAGTATATCGGCTTATATAAAATTATTAAGAAAATCTTAAAAGATAATTATTAATTAAAATTATTACTTAAAGTTAAATTTTATTTAATCTTTTACGTTTTTTTATTCGAATTAGCAGCAAATATTATTAAGGTTAATACAAGATATAAAGAAAAGGCAAAAAAAGGTATACTAATATATAAAGTAAAGAAAATTTTAAACATACGAAAAAGAAATGGATTTACTTAATACCTGGTTAAATAAAGGAATTACTTAAATTCCGAAAATACCTGGGAACCTGCCAAAAACCTTATAAACGCCTAACGCCTATTAAGGGGCTTTTATTAGCAAAACTAGCAGCGTTCAAAATAGCTTTCTAGTCCGGATCTGCCGGAAAAGACCAGTCGGCGTTTTTAGAACTAGATAAGTTCGCCACCTCCGCGGCTTGAACAGCTTACGTAACGGCTTTTACCTTAGCCTTTTTCTACTTTTCCAGTTTATTTAACGATTGCAAATTACGGTTAATTATTTCGATACCCTTGGTACGAAGGAACTTTTACTGTTAACATAACCGCCGTAAACGAGTTATGGCTTTACTTATACGCTTCGAAACCTTTTTTTTTTCTTTTGCGATTAAAAAAGCCGCTTTTCGGCGAAAGCTTCTTTACGCTTTAACCATTCTTTTTTCCGCGAAATATTATATAAAAAATTAATCGGGATGCGTAAACCGTTATAATCCCGCTTATGGAAAACATAATTTTGGTAACTAGCTATATTTTCCGCCATGATACATTTTTCTTTCCGTACGAAATACGTAAAATAAGGTATGATTTCGAAATTAGAATCTTCGATACCGAAGGATAACTTTTTACGTTTTTTTTAAAAAAAATCAAAGCGTTATCGCGGATTAGTAACTCTTTTAGTAATTCCCTTAGGCATGATAGGTATGATAAAAAGAAGAGAAGATTTACCAAGATTAGAGATTTTTGAGGGCAAAGATTATGGAAGGGAAAAATTGTGTTACAAACTAATACTTTATTTATTTGGGCATACGGTCGGGACGAGACTAACAGATTACCGACTAAAGGTTACGTGATATGGATAAAAGTGGATTTAACTTATCGAAGTGAATTTATGCATTTACATAATATAAATGAGAATGGATTTAACTTATCTAAGTAAATCTATGTACTTATACGATATAGATAAGAATAGATTTATTAAATCCAAAGATATTCAACTTATAATATATACGCTTATTATTACCATATTTTCGATAGATTACCAGCTTGTAATATAATTTAGTTACCCAGATTACCTTTGATAATTTGTTATTACCAGACGTGATTATTAAATACCTTACTGCTTAATTTCTCACGACATTACTGCCAACATAAACCGTACGACTAGGTTTAATAGTTGGTTAAACCCCTTAGCCGTTACATAACGCGTTAGGTAAGTAATAAATTCGTTATATCTTTAACGTAATAAAGCCGCATAAAAAACGTTTACGTATTTAAATTAAAGATTTAGTTAATAGTAGATTTCTTTTTAATCGGTTACAATTCCGCAAATTAAAAATAATATCGGCTTTAAAGGATTTAAGAATATATCGTTTATATAAAGTAAAAAAGACGACATTATATATAAAATTAAATGTCGCATAATTAATTTTCGGGCCCCGTTTTTTAGCCTGAATAACTAGGTTTATTTTCGTTTCTTTTATAAGCCGTTTTATGTTGTTAGTGTTAAAAAATAGATAATTAAAGTCCGGTGGTTAGAATGTGCTAAAAATCATCCGGTGAGGTGGTGTGGGACGTTTCGCGTACGTACGAAATTAAGCATAAAGAAAAACGTACTTAAATTAGCCCTAGGTTATAATCTATTTAATTAAACAGTTTTCTAAGATTTTAGATATTTTTGGCGATCCTTATTATACTTTTCCCGGGTTTATATACCTTTAATTTAATAACGCAAATAAGTACGTTTAACCTGGTATAGCTTAAAGACGGTTCGAATAAACCTTCCGTTTGTAACGTCGTTAATTACCTTCGCAGCATGTAATTAAGTAATGAAACCTATATCGTTAAAGTCTCTAGAATTTAACGATTAAAAGAATGTATTTTATTTCCTAAGGAAATGTTGTTTAATTAATTTAAATGATAGTTAAAGACAGGGTTAATGCTTAGGGTATCTCGAAGCTTCGGTAGGGCGTAAAGGGGGTGGTGCGTTAAGGGGGTGGTTGACTTACGGCAGGATCTCAGCATTGTGATATTTGGGCTAATACTCCTACCTGGATCGGAAATCGAATTGGTCTTCTTAATAAAGCAGACTGAATACTTTTCAGGGAACGTAAGACATATATCCGGCCGTTATCTGACACCGCAGATGAGATACCTTTATTAGTCAATATAATTGGCCTCGGATATGCTTTCATCCTGTGGCTTATGACAGCGCCGCATCGATATGCACCGTCAGGCATGACACCTGATACCGATGCATAGATGTGGCGGCCCTTGAATCCGGCGAATCCAGGAGCTGCTCCAAGTGCGTTTCTTTACGATCAGACGAAGCTCATCCCGGTATCCCGTGTGACATTCGTAGCGACTCCCCTACAATCCAGAGCCAGTAGTACTGTGGCGCAACTCGGAGGACTACTCGTTCGAGGATTACGTCGCTTCGGGCCTCCGGCTATCCGTATAACTTCACGAAAACGACGGTTGGCAAAAGGTTAACCCGTAGCCATCCATGATCGGATAATGGGAGGAACGGCTCATACTCCTATATCCCTTGGGCCTATAAGGTACGTTGAACATCGTTGATTTCTAACGTGGCCAGGGGAGCGGGCAGTTCTTATCTAGTGGAGCTGCATATGAGCATGACGCGCATAGGGTGTAGAGAACATTCCGCGTCTAGCTTAGAATGTCTATCGCGTGGTAATGGACAGTAGACTTTGAAGGAAGATTGTCGTATAGAATATGACTTTTTTCTCGCTGTCCCGGATGGCTAGGCTCCTGTTGCTTTCTCATACCCTTCTCTCCTCGCCCACGAACTTCATAACTAATTGAGGTAACCATCTCGTCAACTCGCCTAGCTACGTGACTTGCCTCTGAGTCCGTCTTGCTGTACGGGGACATTATCCTTTTATCGCTGTCAACTGGCCCACTCGGCAGGTTGAAGGCGGGCTAGTGTAGATAATGATGCCGAGCTCCTATATGTCTCCCAGCGAGGAGACCTCGCTGCTCCCGAAGCCGACATATGCCGATTCAGGAGGACGACGACAGTATCGGAAATGGTCTACCCGAGCCCTCGCTCTTAATGAGGTCCTCAATACCTGTAATATTTGCCTATATGCTTCAAAACAGGCCCCAGACGGCCTCGGCCCTGGTCGTTGGGCGACGTTCTCCAGAGGCGCTCGCCGTCGCCGCCTTCTCTTACATGTTTACGATGGCTTCAGCATGGTTCGTCGCTCTTGGCCGCACCAGGGCTCTCGATACTCTTGCGTCAGCAGCTCCACAGGATCGCAGAGTAAGCTCGATTTAGCGGACCTTTTTCAACGTGATATAGCGGTCCCTACCAGGCCACTGCGTCGTAGGACGGCGACGGCAACGGGCAGCTTCCGAGCATATCTTCCGAGCTATGGGCCACGAGGCATACGTACCCGTGGAGAACGCTAAGGTCCTGCGTCTCTTGAATGCCCCTGGGCTGGGCCACGTCTGGTTCGAGTGCGTGAAGAAATTCCTCCAGGCCCAACAGATAAACCAACCGAAGACCTACGTCCTCCTCATCTCGCCCCCCTTGAATGCCCTGCTCGACTACCTCTTCATATCAGGGGATGGCTCGGTCTTTCCAATAAGCTTATTACGACTAGTATCTCTTACTAGTGCTCCTTATTGCTTATGCTAGGTATGCTAGATTTGTCCGTGGGCACGAATGCTGGGTTGGACTGGTACCGCGCCGAGCAACGAGGCGCGTTTGGCCTTTACACGGCTAGCACTCCTTGATTTCCTGCATGTCGGCACTGAACGGTAAGAAGGGCTTCTATTTCACCCAGGTGCCACCATGAGTCTTCAGATTCTTCAAGG
Source organism: Monosporascus ibericus (assembly GCA_004154915.1). NCBI lineage: Eukaryota > Fungi > Ascomycota > Sordariomycetes > Xylariales > Monosporascus > Monosporascus ibericus. The sequence goes on from QJNU01000282.1 coordinate 57,429, forward strand.
AGGCTGCCGTTGGGGCCGCCTCTAAGATCGTCTCAATCTTCGGTGTGAAAATAGCTCTAGTTTATCTCATTTCTAATCGACCACAGGTAGGCTTTCGAAACATTTGCTCTTGCAGCTGGTCGACTGGGAACTATTCCGTTGGCAGCGCAGTCGTCATCATGACGGCTGACTATCATCTACACGATTCCATTTGGGCTCGGTGTTGGCACCTCAGTCCGCATCGGCAATATCCTCAGAGCCCAAAGGGACGCGGGGCCGCTAGAGCTGCGCATTGCACCGCCGTTTGTCTGTGATCCTATAGGGTAGTCATCCTCGCGGTGTTGATGATCACCAAGGGAGTATTCGGACGCATCTTCAATGGCGACGAACAAGTCGTGCCATATCGTCTCCCAGATCATGCTCATTAGTGGCCTTGTATCAGATCGCGGACGAGCTGAACGGCAGTTGCGGAGGCGTCTTGAGAGGCCAGGGGAGGCAGTGGTTCGGCGCTCTCGTGAACCTCATCAGCTATCAAGGAAGCGCGCTATCAGCGGGGATATATCTCGCTTTCAACGGCTGGGGACTTGAGGGCTTGTGGATTGGACTGTGCATTGCGCTGTACCTTGTCGGTTTCTTCGAATGGGTTCTTGTGGGCTTGAGTAACTGGAATGGGGAAGCTCGCAACGCTTCGACAGACTCGGCTCTGGGAGTAGCAGAAGGCATGGTGTGCCTAGCACTGACCAGGCTTGAGTGAACGAATGGGACTGGGTTACAGTCCTGTCATTGGGAGGAATCGGAACCTTGGCCATCGATCAATATCACGGATTGAAATGTTTACATCTAGGGCAGCTATACGGCGTCCGCCAAGAGACCCCATATTGCAATATCGCGCTGAAAACATGAAGAGTTGTCTAGGTGCATTTCTTGAGAGTATAAATAGTTCAAGTTGACGCAGCTTCGGAGGCGTTCGACTGGCTATGAATGCATAGGTGCATTGAATTACCCAGAAGCAGCAGTTTGTCCGATTCGTGCAACGCAAAGCTAAGCCAGGGCCAACTGCTCTGGAAGCCGTTCTACTGATGCAAGAGTTCAGTTTAGGTAATGGACACCAAAGCTCTTTGCGGGCATAAATACCGGTTTTGGCCGTCATAATGGACTGGTTAACGATGGGGCCTCCGTTTCTACCGCCTTGGCGGTAGCTCACGACGTTTCCAGGTGCACGTAGGTAGTCGGACGGGGCGGCCAGTTGATGGTCTGATCCGAGGAAAGAAGAGGAGAAAAGCGAGCGAATCATCAAATAACAAAATCAAGGCTAAGGTCGCCATACTGGTTAACCGAAAGGCTTTTACCCAATATTCCGGATCGGCCTCGGGTTAAATCCAGAAACCTCCATTATGAACGGGGAATTTGTGCGGGGAAACGACTGCCGAGAAGGTTGGCGTACCAGGGTCCTGTTGCATCTTCTTATGGTGCTATATAAACCGCCGGGCGCTCTTACTATGGAACCAGCTCGGTGTCATGCGCATCGTTGCAGTGCGAGGAAGAGTCGACGACTATGAGGTTCCAATATCTTGAATGGGCGCTCGGCCTGCTCGCCAGCGCAGCGAGTCCCGCCTTGGCCGCCGGACGTGAGAACTCGACGTACTACAACCCGGCGCTGCCCGGCTGGCACTCGGACCCGTCGTGCACCCAGGTGGACGGGACGTTCTTCTGCGCGACGTCGACCTTCATCTCGTTCCCGGGGATCCCGATCTACGCGTCTCGGGACCTGGTTAACTGGAGGCTGGTCAGCCACGCGTGGAACCGGGAGAGCCAGCTGCCTGGCGTCAGCCGGAGCACGACGGGCCAGCAAGACGGCATGTACGCCCCGACGCTGCGATACCGCGATGGCGAGTTCTACCTCATCTGCGAGTACCTCGGGCAACCGGAGGGCATCATCGGCGTCGTCTTCCGGACAACCGACCCATTCCGCGACGAGGCCTGGAGCGACCCCGTCATTTTTTGGCCCACCAACATCGACCCGGACCTCTTCTGGGACGACGACGGCAGGACATACGTCGCCACTCACACGGTAATTCTGCAGGAGATCGACCTCGAGACCGGTGAGCTCAGCCAGCCGCCGATTAATATCTGGAACGGCACGGGCGGCGTCTGGCCCGAGGGCCCGCACATCTACAAGAGGGACGGATGGTACTACCTGCTGATTGCCGAGGGCGGTACCGGGCTCGATCACGCCGTAACCATCGCTCGTTCCCGCAACATCACCGGCCCCTACGAGGGATACGAGAACAACCCGATCTTGACCAACCGAGGCACGGACGAGTACTTCCAGACCGTCGGGCACGCGGATCTTTTCCAAGACGCCAAGGGCAATTGGTGGGGAGCCTGTCTCGCGACTCGCTCGGGCCCCGAGTACGAGGTCTATCCAATGGGCCGTGAAGCTGTGGTCTTCCCGGTGAGGTGGGAGGAGGGCGAATGGCCGGTCCTGGAGCCGATTCGAGGCGAAATGAGCGCGCCGCTCCCTCCAATCAACCGGGATGTTCCAGGCGACGGCCCTTTTAACACCGATCCCGACGTGTATGACTTCGCCGAGGGGACGCCCATCCCGCGGAACCTGGTGTACTGGCGGGTACCTCGAGAGGGCACCTTCTCCACGACCTCCAAGGGCCTTCAGATTGTTCCGAGCCGGAACAACCTAACAGGGACGCCGCTGTCGGAGGTCACCCCCGAACTCAGCGGTCAGCAGGGTCTAGCCTTCATAGGACGACGACAGACGGACTCGATTTTCCGATTCAGCGTCGACCTGTCCTTCGCCCCGACGGAGATCGGGCAGGAGGCGGGCGTCACCGTCTTCCTGACGCAGGTGAACCACATCGATCTGGGCGTCGTTCTCTCGACGTCGTGCCGGGGCGGGAAGAAGCCGCGGCTGTCGCTCCGGTTCCGCGCTGAGGGTACCGGGGGCGCGCCAGAGCCGAGAACCGTCCCTCTCCCCGCGGACTGGGCCCAGGGGGGGCCCATCCGGCTGCAGATCGATACCCCAGACGCGGCGCACTACACGCTCTCGGCGATGCCGGCCGCGGACCCTGACGCAGCAATCTCCGTGGCGACGGCGTCCGCGCGACTCGTCAGCGGTGGGAACGGCTCGTTCGTGGGCAGCCTCGTGGGCGCCTATGCTACTTGCAATGGGGCGGGGTCGGGGGTCGACTGTCCTCCCGGGGGTAATGCGTACTTCAGCCGCTGGAGGTATACGGGCATAGCTCAGTATATATCAGCAAACGAGAGGGTTCCCAGCTGGTGAGAATGGTGCGTACCATATATAAACATGTGTAGTCTTGGAAGCAAGGGTATCGACTTTGGCACTAATTAGTAAATGCGTATAATGCAATATGCATGTCATAGCATTGAACTTCAAGGCAATCCATCAACCATTTCATTGTGTCATTGGGACTGAAGTCTCATAAATCAAAGCTAAAGCTATATGCTCCCCCTGCGCTATGCGCAACGGCCGAAGTAGAAAGAGTTGAACGAAAGATCCACGTTCGCCCCCTAACTAACGACGAACCACGAGACAGCCGACCAGCCTCTTCGGGCCATGCCCGTCACTGGTGAGCATAGTTCTTTATGCACTGATGCCCAAATCCAGCAGCGGCTTTGAGACGCTTGAGATTTCGTAAAACACAGCCCTTTTGTTTGCTGGGTGATTTAGGAAGAATCCATGGCTTATCCCGCGCCCGTCAGTTTCCCCATGGCCGCCCCATGCTCCGCGCGAGAGAAAGGTTGAACATGGGGCGATCGGGATGCTGTGCCGGCGAAGGTACACATCCGTCAATGATTTGCGCCCCATACTTTCGAGAAGCCCAGGATCTGACCTCCTCCATCATGTAGCCCTGCTGGTGATATATAGTCCGTACGCGTGTCTGGCTGACGATCCTTGCCAATGTCGGAGGCTGAATGTATTCTCTGTTGATGTCCAAGCAATGAAGATTGGGGAACCGGCTCACGACGTCGACCAGAGCATCGCCAGGGTTTCCGATGGCCCGGAAATCGAGAGTCAGTCCGGTTAGTGACAGGCACGTAAGACTATCACCTCTAAACCAGTCCATCTCTGCGCTCTTCAGATTGACAGTGGCGAAAGGGAAAGGACTGAGGGATAATTCTTCGATGGACCCCGACGTGAATGACGGTCGAAGGAGAGCTTCGAATCTGTCCTTACTAATGGGATCCCTGGTCTTCAAGGAGAACTTCTGAATTCGAGTAAGGTCTCGGCAGTCAGGCAGTGCGCTAAGGATCAGAGAAGAATCGCATGCCTCTAGATAGAGCTCCCGAATAGTCTCGGCGCAGAATTCCGGAACTAGTTTACCGGGTGCTACCACTTGTGAAGGGCGCACTACTGCATTGGAGCCGAGGAAAAGACTCTCAAGGTGCGGCCAACTCGTATTATCACTATTTGAAGTGCAATCCCAGAGCAGGTCGTCAATCCATGCCGTTTCCAAATTTGGAGTGCAGCGGATAAGGTCAGACTTGAAGCAAGTTAGCGAACGAATTGGCGTCGGGCATGCGTTGCTTCCAAGCAGATTATTCCACGGATGGAGGCTCACCATATTGACAACGATGGGCTGGGCACCATTTGCCAGCCTAATAGTTTTCAAGTTCTTGAGGACCGGGAAATTTGAAAACACATATTCTTCTGTGGAGCGGCCGATGAAGTCGAATATTGAAAGTTCGCGGATATTGGGCGAACCCTTGAGCAACCAGACTAATTCGTGGGCTGGTAATCTAAGACCGTAACCTAGATAGAACGACTTGAGTGCCGGAAGCTGCATATTAAACAAGCCATTCAATATGACCACACTCCCCCCTCTCCCCCCTCCTCGTAGTTTCAGGTGCTTCAGCTGCTTGCAACGAGATAGGAGAAGACCAAGGCTATTGTTGTTGAGCAGACTGTTGGTCGTGCTGTTGGTCTTCAATCCAAAGTGCAAGCAGTTGTCGATAGATAGGTCTGTCACCCCATTGCCGGCAAGGTAAGCATACGTCATCAAAGTCTTATGTCGGACTGGGCTTTTCGGTATCCGCCTGTGGTAGGTGTACTGCTGAATGCGCCAAAGCTCTTCGGCTTGCTTCCCCGTTAAAACGGTCTTCCAGGTCTTGCAGACACTCAGGCAGCGGCTTTTGGTTGAGAAGTCAGTACAGAGACCCATACGCGCGTCACGTCACTGGCTTACCACATGGTTCTAAAGTCGACTTGTCGAAAGATCATGGAGACCAGCTCGAAAGGGAGCTTTGCCACCGGATCAACTCTCAAGAAGCTCACCAAGCGCGTCAGTTTGGCCTCCTGGTCTTTCAATTTTGGAAGTAGCGCATGATTCGGATGTTTCTTCTCCACAAGCCTTGTGCCAGCCTTGTATACGTGGTAGGCCAGATCGGGAAGTCCCTGTAGGCGCAGGATCTTGCCGAGGCGAAGGTAACCTTTCGGCTCGCGGGGTGAGAGATTTATCATCTGCTCAGCACAGCTGATACTCTGTTCGAGACGGCCCTCCTTCTCATGAACAGCTGCAAGGGAGTCGAAAGCGTCGATGTGAGTTGTATTTCCACAACGCCTCTCTGACTTTGCAGAACAGATACATGTCTTCTTCAACTCGCGACACAGCGAATCGTTTCCAATGCTGCTGAGGATATCTTTGCAGAGGCATGGCTTCTCTCGAACGTGGATACCACATGGGCATGAATTAATTACTTGTCTGAAGGCCTCAGCTGCTTCAGAGTACCGTTCGGCGCCGTAGAGCTGCCTACCGTACTCCATGTTGTTGGGCAGTGGAACCTACACGGCGATGATCGGCGATGCTTGGTTATTCTTCTCTTCGGCTCAAGTACAATTGGGTTGCCGAATATGAAAACATGATGGAGAATAATTATGTCGTCGAATCTGGAACACAATTGCTAAAGCAAACATTAGCGTATTGGTTAACGGTTTCATCATTTGCACTATGCCATGATTTGACGCGTTAATGGATTTCAGACGCGTCGCCGAGGTGGGGCACGGACTAGCTCCCCTAGTGGGGCAAAGGCGATATGGTGGGGTCCGGTAACTGACCTTTGCATCTTTCCACTATCTCCTCGGGAGTGATAAGGTAACACAACAACCGGCAGCAGCAATGGCGCTAACCTGAAACAACTGAAGTACTCCACAAATCGTCAAATTCGCGTTATTTGAATGGATACAATATTCCTAAATTCCCATTTATTCCAGAACTAAACCTAAATGCAGCTGCCGGTTCTAGTGTGACCTTGTTGCACCTGAGGAGATACATACGGGTAGATTCATAGGGCATCTGATAAACGCCATTGGAATCTCTACTACTTTACCGTGTGCCGATTGCTTCCGGGATTGAGAAATCAGGATCTGACGAAGGAACTATAATTATCCTACCTTCCGAATGCTAAGCGCCATCCAAGTTACTCAGCCACCATGAAATAAAACGTTAGTTAAAGTCAAAATACTTTGGACACTCCTACTTAGGACTACTCACATGTGCGAAGGTCTCTTTTGGGCATCTAAGCGAGCTAAAACAGGATGTAGGTCATTGGTTGTTTTAGCCGCGGTTGATACCATACAATTAGTGTGCTGCTTGACTACCCCTTCTCCAAATATTGCATTGCGTCGGTCCTTGCATGGACCTTGCAGCGACGTCTAGCCTTACTCAATAAACTAACCTCAACCGATATAATAGGCCGCCCTGCATCAACTACATCACTGAAAGACACAAGATATGGCCCTAGCTACCTATTTCCGATCAAGGGCGCCGGCAAGCTGTCCATCGCCAGGAGTGGTTACTGGGGCATAATGTTCGTATTCTGGCTGTGCGGTATTTGCGTTACCACGAAGGGGGAACCCTTTGTAGCGATTACCAATCAAAGATCGGCAACCGTTCATCGCTGCCTGCTCCCGCTCGATCCCTGATGTAGATCGTGCGGTGGCCTCCTTGGCACTCTCGCGTCTTTGCCCATATAACAAGGAATCTTATGTCAGTCTGACGCCGGGGGGAGCTTCCTGCCGAGATTTTCCCTGTTGGCGGATGGGAGACTACCTGGCGCAGAAGATCATCATCAATACTATTTTTTAAATGGTTACAGTCGTATTATTCCGACAGACGGTATGTTTCGGATGGACGACATCAGATTTTCAGCTGGTTGGGGGCTGTATGACTTCACCGTGCCACGTGTGATCTATAAACAGGCATGTAGCGATAACAGAAAGCGACCCGAAGCGGACTACCCCATATTTCCTCTCCGCTCCAGTTTGCCAAGACAAGTCCACAGTTGTGTGATGTAGGATGCGTGCGCCAAACTGATATAAACTCCCTGGTGCTCGGTGGCCCCCATTACAAACCGTTCAATAAAAAGACAGTGTCCTCTGTCCAATGGGGTCAGGTAACAGTAATCCGTGGTCATACATACTCACCCTGAAGTCACTTCGTATAGACACTATGCTTTTGATACTCATAGATCGCATGTATACGCTTAGAAGTTAAACAGAGGTACAGCCTTTGGTCTTGCTCTAGATCTGGTTTTGCTAGGTAAAGCACGAGCAATAAATGTTGTAACATGAAGACTATAAATACGAGGTATCTCGGCGCCTCAATCCTCTCCCCCCCTATGGAGAGCCCTCGAGAGTTCTCAAGAGAAGGGGGGGGTGGGGGGTGGGGGGTGGGGGGTCGTTCACTGCCTCCTCTATATACTCCGTGGCTCCCCGTCAGCAACAAGACCCATATGGTACTGAAACGTGATTCGATGAAGCACGGATCCCTCTCATTGTCTGAAGACAGTATCTGATAGTTCAGCAGCATATGCACGATGCCCACCATGCGCAGTAATTGGCATATATTCTAAACATGGTACCCCATCATCGTGCTAGGCATAACCGCCAGCCAATCCGCATACCAAATCGAGTTTCGACGGCAGAGGGCCGGCGAGGATCTTATTTTGTGGGCTAAATGGTTCTCAATGTTCCTTCAATGCTGTTCGACACAGCAGGGCCCGCCTACGCACCGAGTCTCGCCCCCGCGACCCGAGACAAGGACGCAGCCCCCTTCAAGCATTTGAGGCAGATGTCTAGCGAGAGCAAGAAATATCAGACGAAACGAACAAGCCGGCCAAGACTGAGCGGTACGTTCCGTTCCCGTGCCATCAGCATCCTAATTGTAGTTCCCCAAGTCTGGACTCCAACGCGGGTCATCATATTCATGCAGGGGGAGGAGCCCGGCCTGGCGCATGGGGCCACGTGAGTTTGGCTTGCCGTCCGGCTGGCGGCCCAACGAATCGAGATCATAGACAGTCGTATTGATGGAGCGTAGCAGCTGCCGTGGGCCATCATGCACTTCCCCCCAATCCGCTTGTTGAGAAATCTTACCTTGCGTCGTAACGATACGCTCTGTTCTAGGGAGTAGGTGAGAGAGGGGTGGAGGCGGGGAGGTTGCGAGGACAGGGCTGGAGCTGGTTTACTGCGCACTTATCTGGCTGGCTATTTCACGCCCGCTTAGGCGCTTGTTCGGCTCCATTGCTCTTGGTATCACTACGACGCCGTTGGTAATCAAAGGAAATTGAGGGGATGCGAGTGCCCTGCCGCCAGGTCGACGTCGTCGTTCTCACCTGTCCCAGGCGAGAGACCGCGATCAAGCCTGGGTACCGAAGAAAGAATTGATGTTTAAGCTAGGTACAAGTAAATAGCACCTAACCTAGTGCCGCCTATTATTAGCAACATTTTGCGCGAGAGGGCTTATTAAGATGGCGCCAACTACGGTACCACTACATGGCCACTAACTAGCTGTAGAGTCCAGTCCGATAGCCCAGAAACGTCTTTCATGATAACCCCACCATCCCATTCGTCTATATCCACTGTCTGCTTGCCTGTCAGCCCAGTCCTACCTATCATCGGAGGAGGTAAGATCTATGCGAATTACGTGACATAGCGGTGCTCTGCAGGACCTAACGTAATGCCGGCTCCTCCGCCCTACCGAACATGCCGTATACCCACGGTACCTGCGGCCAAATGGATGCCGGGATCTGCGTGGTCACAGGCCGAGATAAGACTACGCTGTCAGGTACCCGTGGGGCGCGTTAGAAGCAATACCATACTAATATCGGCGTAGACTGTCTTTGAGTACATCCAGTAATTGCACATATGTATCGTACAATAAGCGCGAATACCTAAGTGGGTAGTTTGGCTTACCCTACATACTTAGTACATGATATGTGTATATGCAGGTCGTATCATGTGCGTCGCACACGTACCTTGCTTGGGACCTGTCCGCTGGGACCGACGATGGCCTATCGTCTAAACAAGGGTTGGACGGGGACATGTGTGTGTGGTGGGGCCCAAGGCAAAGCAAGGCATACCAATTGGGACATCCTCGCGACATACCATACCAGGCCGAATAGTCCTTCCGCAACTCTATATTTGGCCCCTAGTTAGCTGCCTGGTTGGGGCTACGAAAGCAGCACGCGGTCGGTTGACGGAGTGAGACAGACTGCCTTGTCGTCGCGCGGCGTACGCTAATGCTAAACAAAGAAATTGTCCCAGCGCGGGGACTCGTCCATCTCCGGTGTCCATCCTACAGCCGCCGCAACGAAACATAACGAAACACAACGAAATGCGTCGCGTCTGTGGCGGCGCAGACATTAGGAGGCTCGGCCACAGCCGTGCTGGTATATTGCCCTTGCGCAGGGTCCGGATTTCACTCATTTCCTCCTGGCCCAGTGGTGACATTGGTTACACCGCATCGCTACGTCGGCCACCTCCTCTGAAGACTCCCTCCCCCAATAGGAGAGGCATGCTATATACATAATGCCGACGTCGCATGAATACCCACTCCGAGTTGAGACAGAATATTGTGCCAGGTGTATCTCTCATAGCCGACTAAAATTATGATGAATCTTGCTCGGGTTGTAGTCTATGTCCGCTGGCGGTGATTCATTTATAGCAACTCACGTGATCTCAACGGTGCATCGTCAGAGTCACGGTTTGCTATAATCCATTCACACGTATGCAAATGTGACTCAAACTTCCCATCCACAGTATCTCATCGTCGACTGTATATCTGTCTACGATCTATCTGTGTGTATCTTCCACTGCACGCACAGCGCGGTTATCCTCCTCTAGTATGCTCGCCGGGAGGCAATTATCTAGATAAAATACAGGGTTTGATCCGTAAAGAAAATCCTCTTTAGTAGCCAGACGGAAAATTATCGAAGGGGTAAGGGTATTGAATGGATGGCTGGATATACCGAATCCAGGGGGCTCCGATCCCAGCAGAGCCCATGTTTCCCCATGGAGCAACGCCTGGTTGCTCCCGTAGCATTCGCGGTTCGCTTAAATCCCGACCTGAAAATGGAGTAGTTAGAGTCCATGACTGCTGCCTGGAGCAAGGCTGATTGCTTCTGCCGTTACAAGACGAAAGAAAAAGCCGCTGCCAAAGTATGTTGAGCATCAAAAGCGGACGAAATGAAACCAAAAAAAAAAAAAAAAAAAAAAAAAAAAAAAAAAAAAAAAAAAAAAAAAAAAAAAAAAAAAAAAAAAAAAAAAAAATTCAGACTAGAAGGAGAACAAGAAACGACCTTAGACGGAAAAATGCGTAAACCGAAATCCCACCCAAAGAAACAGTCCAAAGAACTGTTTCCTTCACTGATCCCACCAACGCCAGTATAACCGGTCATAACCTTAGTGCATGGTCTCAGTTCTCACATAGAACTCAACCACAAACAGTCCGACGGGCTGAAACGGACCGTGATTCGGTTTCTGAGCCATAAATCGTGCCTCGGGCCCCTGAATCCTGATGTAACGAATGCGTTGCGCCGTGTTGAGTCCTGCCCATCCCTTTAAATCCCAATGCAGAAAAAGAAACCCTCGCCAACGCTATGCGAAAACAGTGTTCCAAAGCCAACCCATAGAAATCCAAGACAGTGGGGTTGAGGCTGTGTCAATTGCGGAGGAAGATCGCGGCCGCGTTTGCTGAGATGCGGAAGTGGAAGCGTATGATCCAATCCAACTTCGATCTGGGTGGTGGAAGGGGCCGCTTTGAAGCAGCCATATATCATGTCCATGTCCTCGGTACGACTGACTCTGTCGTAGCACAATAACGTTTATTAGGTGTCGAACCACGTGGTAAAATAATAAGAACCCGTCCCAAGAACGGTCAATGGAAAGCTGCGGGGACAGATGCCGACGCAAATTGGTCCTGCCCTGTGAGCAGCAGCGAAAGTTCCGAGGGCTGGCGTGACGGCGACATCCTGTTTCTCGGTCCGAAGGAGTAGAGGTAGGACACCCAATTCCCAAACTCAAACGAGAGCAATGGCGGAGAATGCCAGGCAGCACAGGCCGTGACCGAAGACAGGACGTTTCATCGATACCGCCGCTGGGAACTTGAGGTGGAATGACTGCTGTAGTAGCCGGAGTCCGAGTAGGACTGACCCCCGGCATGGGAACCATGATGGTGGGATGGGTCGTGCTCGCGACAAGCATATCCCACGAGTATCGTACGCGTCGAGATCGTATGTCCGCGGCGACCATAAGCTGCGCATCGGTCAACCGCATGTTGATAGTAGAGGCATTTGCAGTACGAGTATAACTCGACCACCTGGTAGCACATGGTCGGCGAGAAGGGACTAGCAACACACACAGTGTGATGTCTGTTTGACTCTAACTCCCCTGGAAAAGGGACTTCTAGTTATGGCAGGCGACAGAGAGGCCTTGAGAGAGTGGATGGAGTCTGCGGACTTGTTTGTTATGTGTTGAGCTTTGTTAGATAGCTCAGTGCAGAGTGGGAAAGATGATAGCAAGGAGACCGAAATATGAGGCAGAGAAGCGAGTGGCAAAGGCATGGAATTATATACGACTCAACCACAGTGACATAAATGGAAGTGCCTGCAAAGGACTATCCTGGTGGTGGTGAGGTCGGATGACCCGTTCGCAAGTTGTCAGGGCCGGAGCAGCCTATAAGGTGGCAGCCTGTTCAAATTCCGGAAGCTCTGGGACTACCAAGAGAGGGCCCTGACAGGGAAGGCAGCAGTGACGACACTGAGTCTCACCCCATAAATCTGTTGACTAAGTCCCGTATCTCTTGCATACATACTAGTATGCGGGTCGACAGATGATGCGAACATGGGGAAGAGAGAGAGAGAGGCGCAGGGTACTTGCTGCAATGATGAGTAAATGCGCAGCCTCCATCAGTCACCGAGGTAAGGCGAATCGGTAATGGTAGGGCCCGTCGACCTCCGGGTTCCGGATCGTTATCAAGGGTGTAGTAGGCATACCTACACACCATGGCACAGGACAGAAGTATATAGCCCTTAGGAGGACATTCGAGGAGGTGAGGGAATGTGGATATGTAAGACCGTATAGGTACATTCTCGTTCCTGAGACTTCAGGTGTGAAAGTAAGAAGACTGAGTTTATCTCGTATGCGTATATGTAGTGAGAGAAGTGGGCTATGTAGACGCCAGCTGAGCCAGATACATAATGTATGAGGCTTGCTTACATTATGCATCGTAGCTAGAAAGCAAAAGATGCTCTGAGATCGATGGTGGTGAAGTTTTGCTTAGGGAACTAAGAGAAGAGTCGCGTGGATTCTGACGAAAGAGTCACACGGCTTGGGGCGTATTACTACTGGATTTGAAAGGGTCTTCGCACGCCTAGTGGCCTATGCTGGCAGGGCTGATGGCGATACGGGTATGTATAAGTACCTTGACTCCCGCTGTGGTATGTATCTATATACCTGGGTACGTGCATCTGGGAACGGAAACTATTAGAAGCGCAAGTTTGAGCGAAGACCATACCCAATAGAGTAATTTTTCAGTTGTAGGTAGGGGTAAGGATCACCAATAAAGGTTTCGCTGCAGAGACGGTTCTTACAATCAATCATGGTAGTGGGAAATCATGGACACTGACTGCACCTTTGATGCATTTTCAGCGCCTACTGACCTTGCCTAGCCCTAACTCGGCTACCCAGATGCAAATGCTGCAATCCTGCAGAGTCCCCTACCCCTGACCCATGGCCGAATGCAAATCGGGAAATTATTTACGGAGCGGTAAACCAACCGACGTGCTATCTACATCGTACATTGCGAGCCTGCAGATGCAATATTTCTGATCTTACATCTAGACGGTCTACCTCTCTTGTCATTCCTAGGCAAGTATATGTACATGTTCGTCTACCTGCATGAGCCGATATTCGATGGACGGTCTGCGAGACTGGACTTATTGTGCGAAGTGGGTTCCCAATAGAGGTGGAGAGCTTGCAGCTCCGACTCGTGCGCATACTAGAGCCAGCCTGGGGAGGTAGTATCCAGGAATTCTTTGAATGTATAGCCCTCGTCTGGAGACCGCTTCCGAAAGTACGTACTCGGAGATGGGAAACTCTCCTCCCACGTGGCCAACCAATTATATCCAACTACACGCCTGAAACGGGACGGCACAGGAACAACTAGCAGCAATATAAGAGTTATCTACATAATCGACAAGCCTACGGTAGAAAACGGCAGTACCGACCAGCTCGTGCTCTAGAAGAGAGCAGACTCTCCACTAATACGCATCCCCGAGGGGGTAACATGCAGGTGTAGACAAAACAGCTCATCGGAGTGGCTATAGTTCGGTGTTATCGCTAAACGCCTTACGTTCCGGGTCGTGACGGTTGCCACTCCGAATTTGACACCGCGATGTCTCGGCCGTTCCCGATATTCCGACTGCGATCAGCTAAAGCCGGTCCGCCCGCAGTCTCCGGATTTACTAACCCCGACGTCCTCATAATGACTTAACGGTCGACGTCGATATGCAGTGATCTCGCTGTTGAAATATTTTTACTTCTTTCCTTTCCACGTCTTCAATGTGGATAATCGTAAACATGTGCAGTAATCTGGCCACGTGCTAGAGTATGGGTCAACGTAGGAAGAATTACAGGCCTGATATGCTGCTTTTAGAAATTTGGCCCCCACAACCCCTAAATGGTGGATTGACGACATTATGACCACCCCCAGGAGAGAAACTAAACTATGGCTCGGGGCCCCTTAGGTTAGGAGAGGCTGGGTTCGGCGCATCAGCTCAACTACTTTCAGGCACCTCTTGCGGCTGTGGGCACGTGGGTCATCATCCCATTACAGGCGGTTGCTCTAGGCTAAGTTCAACAGAAACAACGGCTCCTTTCCGTAGTACTGGGCCGGACAATGTCAAGGAATAAAATTCTGATTTTGGCATATTGAACGTCTGGGACGATGGCGATGGAGCCAGCAGCCGCTGTGCCTTGCCGTCTAGCTAACTATGTGGGCGAGTACTTTGTACTCAGAGCTATGTTAGTGCCCGAGCACTTTTCACCGCATCGAGTAGAAGCGCAGGTGATTTTCCTGAACCAGTTACTGCGAGGGCGTGTCTGCTGGTTCATTCGCCCGTCTCTGCTGCCGGAGAGATGGTTAGGGAAGGTAGTGGATGGTGAGCCCGATCGATCTGCTACACAGGTGTGATCGGATTGGCGGCAGTACGGCTATAGTACGGCTTGGCGGGGGTAGATTATAACCCTTGGTGATACTTTAGCGATCGAGACAGCGAGGGTACAAGTACCTGTGGCTGAAGAGGCGCCATGTTGCAACGCTGCAACCTTGAACTGTCAAGTTTTTAGTGCGTTAGAGATAGACGAAACAAGACAACAGAGCTGATCAAAATCACCATTGGTGTTGTACAATGGCTAAGTTAGGTATTCAAAATTGGTCTAGTGTGAATGTTGGAAGCCGTAGCATTTGGGGAGGTTGCCCGACATGCAGAATGCGGGCCTGCCGTCGGCGGCCAACCTTGATTCGCATCAAAACCTAAGTTGACATCGGACGAAATACGTTGGCTGGGTTACATAGAACTGTCAATGCTGTTTCAGCATAACCCGACCAGTTTGGTATGTACATCTATCCGGTAGAAGGCCCCAGGGCGTCAGTACTGAGTAAAGAATGGTGGTATTTACGGCCCGTGGCCACTGTGAAGATATTGCCTTGATATCTACTCGATGTTTGCAAACACCCTTGTGTTCCGTAATACTTTCCACCGATACCTAAGCATGCATTTATGTGCATAGGTTCAAACGCAAAAGACATGGATGGAATCTAACAAGCGCATGCTCTAGGAGTACGCATCATGGTCAAGCGTTGAAGTTCGTAACCCCACCAACTAGGTTCTCCAACCATTGAAGGCAGATGCTATAGTGCTGAGCCCCCCACTAAGATCAACGCTACCATCATGTACATAGGCAGGTGCACTTCTGCAATTGATGGTGGTGGTGTGCATCCACTGGCTTGCATGCCCGTACCTGCAGCATGTCTGAGGACTGAGAATCAGTCTGACTCGCAATTCGACCTTTGGTTTCCACCATGATCGGCAGGGTGGGCTATACAACCGAGACAACCATTTCCACAACGTCGGGTCTTGTCACCAAGTCACTCACACCCAAGACTTTCTAGATCCCCAATGTCCCCTATCAGGCGATGACTCGCAGCTACGAAGAAATTCCCATGATACCAAACCGTTGCATACGGCTCTGCTCACGTTATCGCCGGACAACCTAGATCGTTCAGAAACCTGCCAATCAATTCGGTTAAATGTCTTCCTACATCTGGATAGTATGGACCTATGTGTCATCCGAAAATGACTCCTAAGTGGTGAACAGACGGAACACTTGATGCAGACCGAGACGGAAGCAACCCTTGCTCGGCGGGTTTGAGTCATCCCTTGGGGAGTCCACTACATCTAGGTTCCGGTGCAAGCGTAATCCGACGTAGGAATCCGGGTTACGCCGCAGTGCAGATGGGAGACTTTGAACGGCATATCTTTAAGTGAAGGAGTTAATCCAATACCTGGCTAGAGCTGAGGTATGAGCTGAGGTACAGGCTGAGATAGGACAGATTGCATTACCAGGTAGTCACGGGCGAGCGAAATGCTGCGTGTATGGTTACAATGTTTCCAAACCACTGGTCGTATTTCCGGCTAGGAGGTACGACGTTGTTGACGTTTTCTGATTATACACCACCACCACCACCATTTCTAATGCCAGCAATAGAAATTTGTAATTACCCATTAATCAGCAGCACGTCAAGGCCGCGTATATCGAAAAACCGCATTAGCCAATACCACCCCGAATGCAATGCTGATATTTAGTCGACGATAGTATGCATTTGTCATACGCCTATGACAATTGACATTGGGTATTGCTTAATCTTCCCGTCCCGGCAATCCTGGATCGGATACTATCGTATGTACGTCCTACTATAATGATCTGGATCATGACCTATTCCAAAATATCCACTATAGATGGAGCTTTGCGACCTGGAAAATCTGCCTTGGTAACAATGGGGAAAGCTGTCAGTCAGCCTCGCCTAAAAAAGAGCGCCGTCCCACGAAAAAGACGTGTGACGCCATTCCGGTTTGATTGTGGGGGAGATGTGCGTACCGCTCTCGCAACCCGCCCAATGGCGCTCGGGATATTTGCCTGCTCTGGGCGGTCAGGTACTCCCACCGCCCTTGGCTGCAGGGGGCAGCTCTAGCTGCGCCTCGTGTGGCTCCGTCCGACTAGCTCATAGCAACGGCTCTGCCCAATGGACGGTCCAAGTTCGCACAAAACCCCGTCTACCCATCACCGCGGTAGCTCGCTGGGGAAGAAATGTACCGCTTCCGAGCGTTAGTTCTCACCCGGCCCCACCGACAATTGTTCATCCGGAGAGCACGAACTCGGGTTAGACGGTGTCGCCGGCGGAGAAGTTAATGGTCTTCAGCCGGTAGAGCCAGGCATTTTCCTACTTGCTTAGGCAAGGAGACAGTCATACTGCACTGCAGAACGAGCGGTCATCCGGCCCTCCGGGTAGCTTCACCTACGTCATCGCTTATCTCGCTATTGCAACCTGTTGTGTACACCTCACGGAGTAGGCTTAAGAAGAAGCCGCAGGAAAACGACTTGAGAGCTACTTGCTACAGCCTATTGAGCTCCAATGACGGGTATCCTTCACCGAGATCCGATTTGTTCCAAAGGAATTTGGCTCAATGGCGCTTTAGCTACACACCTCGCCTCCGTATTAAAGTACTAGATAATTAGGTGCATGTATGTATATGGACCGGACTCGAGACACCTTTACGGGACGTTTCCGAATACATTCATACTATGTGTCTGCAAAACAAAGTACCTAGGAAAGTAGAACGAATAGGCCGTATACAGTATCCACCTAGGCCTTATGTAGAATCCTTAGCTTCGGCCGAGTCCTACGTACGATGCTTGTATAGGTCTATATTCGAAAACATTCCTGCTCCCTACCTAATTTAGTCTTGTGGGAGTTGGGAGACAAAGGTCCTCATGCCGCGTGTTTTACCCAATCACCCACACTACACCGGCGCGCAAGCGTGCAGCGATCTCCAGCCGCCGTTAGCGCGTAATGCTCTTCGCCTAGGGGTACTACCAGGGCTTATCGGCATCCTCCTCTTTCCTTTCATGCGTAGGTAACTTTATGCAGGAAAACAGATGGCAGGATCAAGAGCATCCTTCCGCTATTTAGGGCTCGATAAGCTGGACTAGGTTCGCAGAAACCCTGAAACTGGAGCAAATCCATACAGCAAGGTCTCGGCGGCCTGAGACCCTGCCACATCCTGGTAACATCAAAGTTACACTTCATAGCAACGTCTGGTAAAGTGTTCCAAGGCAGAATCCCGTACGAAGAAATCCCGATCGATCGGACTATGCTCTGAGTATCTCAGCTCGTCTTCCCATAATGACAACAATTGTGGCCGTATGCCGAAATAATGATATCAGCTAAGCTAGACGGGGCGTTTCTCGACGTAGTCTTATGACGTCGCTCATCTTATCGTCGTACACCGAAGGAGCTCGTCAGAACAAGCATTGGATAGCCGTAATGCTAGAACAGCTGATATGCGCATAGGTTGAAGGAATTTGCATATAGTCGCACGAAATGCACCATGACATGTCATGATACCCTAGCTGGACGGAATAGCATTGAGGGAGGGTCCTCTTAGCATCGTCGCCGTGTCTGTTGACACCATGTTGGGGAACCGAAAAGTTCCAAGTGCCCAGTTCGTCAAAGGAAGAGGTCAACGTTCCGCTGCATTTCTTAGACTCACTCCAGATACTCGAGTCTCTCTACTGCGTCGAGCTGTCTGGTCTTGTGTCACCTGAACAGGCAGGCATCCACTGCTTGCGGCTGAATATCATCGGGTCCTCACCGAGGTAGCACACTTGACCCAAACGGCCGGGCGCAGATGGATTCCCTAAAACACTCCGTCAACGTCCTTGGGAAAGCACAAGGGCTTTTCAGGACTTTCAATGGTTGAATCTGCCCAGCCCCAGATGCTATGATGCGGTTGCGGTACCTTCGTGATGTCATAGGCTATCCCTCGCCCCGCCCCTCCCTATCTCCGTAATTCCCTACCTAGTGGGATGAACTCCATCGGCCTCAGTCCGAACCCACAACCTTAGCATGACTCGCGATAGGCTCCAAGGGTTACATAGTCTATAATCAGAGTCGCCGACCGGGTAGTTTGGTACACAATAGCTGAGGCTCAAATCCGTTTGGGTGCCACTGCCATTGTGTCTGCGGCTTGGCCCGTATGCAACGGTCAGATCTAGAGTGGAACATTGACATGCCCTAAGAGGAAATTCAAAGTCTCTTTCACTTAGTCATCCATTCAACGTCCGGTAACTTACACACGCTCGGGCCCAGTTGCAGCAGCAACATGCGGAATCCTGTTGATCCTTCAGCCCAAATCCGGAACAAGAAACAGCCACAGATTTCCTCCCGTAGCAATAAATGCCTCTCGTGGGGGGAATCAGGCCCCGGGCATCCTCTGCTATTTAAAACACTTCAGCCTTGGGGTTAGCCACGCAGATCATCCCTCGGGGAACCAAAACCGCAGTCTCCCTGTTGAGAAGGCTTTGTTTGGCCGTTTAGACAGGGAAAAGGTTTGAGCAGCGAGCTGGGCCAAATATAGCCCTACAGGGCAGACCACGTCTACTGGACGAAGTCCAGCAGCGACGGCGCGTTCAGTAACCTGCGCTGTTCCCGTCAACTGATGCTTTCCTGAGCGGCCTGTGAAACCCTCCACGAATAGCACCCCCATATCGGCGAGCTCAAGGCGCCAACCCAATCCTCTGGGGAGCGATGTAGGTAGCAGAGAGGCCACGCCACCTTTATGAGAGCACATAACGCGTATCTTGGACATTGCCGTGGCCGCCACCACGTACTGCCATACCCAGTTATGCACACCCTTCACGCAACTACGATTCGAATAGACGGCGTGAGTTTATCCGCCATCAATCCGTCGGGGAAGCACGGAAGAATATGACCAGCATGCTATACCGTCTGCTCATTCACCAGGTTGCCATAACCTGCACCACAATATAATCTGATGGTTACACGGCACGCGGCTGGACAGCCCCCAAGCCTCTGATATCGGACAGCAGAGGTCGGACGCACAGCTCAGGATCAGGCGGCTGCAACGCCGGACTGAATAAGTCTCACGTGGAACTTGAGAAACCGTCGAGAGAGATAAAAACAGAAAAGAAAAACCACGACAGGCGCCGGCAGTGAACGTGACAACAGCCACATATGCCGAATCTGTTCGCCGAAGGTCCCCCCCTCCTCTACTGCTGACTGAGCCAAGCGCAACGCACTGGACTGATACTAGGTTCGGCAGATAGGGCTGCTGCCGTGTAACCAAGCCCCTCCCCCACCTCATCCCCAGCCCAGCCCGCTTGTTCGCGGGCGCCTTCCGCGAAACGGCGCGCCAGGGCCGGGTACGCAAGCCGCGGCTGATAGAGCACGCAGCAGTGGGGTGGCAGAAGACGCCGCAGCCGCAGCCACAAGCATTTGCTGGTATGTTTAATATGTGTTTCGTACGAGGCGAGAAAGACGGACGAGGAAGCTAGGCTGAATATGCGAGATCATCTCGCACACACCTACCACGTACCCAACCGACACACACACCAGCCCAACTATTTCAGCTGCATTTAGAGCGGGGTTGACGGCGCAGATCACAACACGCGGCTAACTTCAGTTGCTCTTCTGTGTAAAATACTCAGAGACGATAGCATAAGAGCTGACACGACTTAGACAACAGCTACTGATGCTGCCGTATCACCAATCCGCCTTCGAAGGCACCACCAGACACTACGGCCACAACACTTCCCTAAGTAGATAATTGCCTGTTGCAGTGGCAGAGAGCGAGCACACTCAATGGCCGCCCCGTGAATGGGCCAACCGGCGCGTTTTCCCTGCCCACCTGCGATGGACCCCCCACGGCAATCCTGGCACCCAAGGGGTCGTAAAGTGAAGTTTTCGTCCAGACATAGCATAAAGTCGCCGCCTCTCGCTTTACTCTGACGTCGGTTCCATGAGTCAGCCAACCGCGACAAGACCTACTCTATCTACTCGGCCAGTTACGCATACATACATAGGATAACCGCGGCAATAATGAACTACATCGATTCCCGGTCTATGTGCCGGTAGATGGATGGTACCTGTGGGTATGCGTATGTCAATCCCTGAGAAGAGGCGGCCCCCATTAGGAGAGGGACCTGAGTGACATATCGAGGGGAGGACGAACCGCGACCTCCGTGACTCGCGCAGTAATACGAGAAGGGGAATCAGCGGAGTAGGCTAAGGAAATAGGGGAAAGGCTAAGTAAGGGCTCGGATAAGCAGCCAGCTTAGCTATACACACCAAGTGCTTGCCGGTAGGCGGACAAATCATCGGATATACATCACTAGTCTTTCGAGTTGACTGAGCATACTTGCAACGCTTATCCCTCGCTGCTACCGCGGGGAGTTCATCCATGGCGGCCGTGCCGGACTGACGCTGTCACGAGGTATCGAAACATCCCGCGAGCCCAAGGATACGAGGTAGGCAATCAGTCGCGAGGCGCTAGGAATGGGGAGGGGCAGGGAGCCCCGGTCGTAAAAGAGACAGCCACCGACACTACCGGACTACCCAGCCGTCCCATCCCATTTCCGCGTTCGTTCGTGATGTTGCCTGGCTCGAGGAACACATGCATGTGTGTATCCATGCATATCTGGTATGCATGCACGTCTACTTTACATACCTGCAGTAAGATGGTAATCCGCCAAGACTCTGGGGGGTGACGTTCCGCATAAGCGATTCACCGCCCGACTGACAGGCTGCCGGGCTGACTAGATTAATCAACGTAACAACCAACATATCACGACCGCAAGCAAGTGCGTGCCGTCCGTCATCTTGAGCATGATCGAGATAGCTACCTACCCCGTGCGTATACTGAAAGCGGCTATCTAGTTCAAGCGCGCAGCTTCACGCCCTCTCTCCCTCCGGTCCCATGCCGACCGGCACGCAGATAAACATGGCACCGCATGGCATCACAACGCGAAAAAGGGGGTGGGGTGGTTACCCGATCCATTTTCAGCCGCAGCGTATAAAACGTTACTGTGCCCGCGAAATGACCTCGGGAAGACGTCTGATCTCGCTGCAATCGGCATACCCACACCCATACATACGTACGGACATCGCGCCAGGGGATACCTTGTGCAGAAAGCCGGATGAAGAAAGAAGAGGTCCTCAGAGTAGAACACTTTATGGCCTGACGGGGAGGACCCCTTGGGCCAACTTGGCGGATGAGCGGGCATGGCAACGTCACATGGCTCCCGCACGCACATTCATGCTGCTACCAGAAAGGGGCTCGTTCCAAGGCTCTCCTCTATTCTCTTCATGGTCATTATAGAATTGTGAGTATAGTACATGCGTGAGCGGGCACCAGCGAAGAAAAGAACAGTAGGGGGATATATCCGTCTCGACTGGAATTACCTCCATTACCGCCGTGCATTCCTTTCTGCAACCCGCCGTCTATTTAGCAGGGCCAAAGAAGCACCCTCTCTCAAAGCAGGAGACAAGACAGCGAAGCAAGGTTCGACGCCCTTTCCCGTCTAAACACCCGTCCATTGGAAGTTTGAAGATGCAATGCTCTTGGGTTCAAGTGATATATAGAATGGGAATAGTAAGTTAAAAGAATATAGTGGTATCGTCATCGTAGCCGTGGAGGCAGAGGCGCATTTTCTCAAGTGATTGTGCGCCCTCGGGGATTCTTCTAATACGTCGTCGTAATAGAATGTAGGCATCGCAAGGCTTCGGACGAGCCTATCGAGCCCACAGTGCCAACCTGCCGGCAGGCTTTGTGGAATGCCATAGAACGATAAGAGATACCCAACGAGTCTCGTGATGCATGCAGAACAGTCAACTGCAATTCTCCCCAATCATAACATGCGCCTGTAACCATCCATCTCAAGCTCGTCGGCTCATAGCAACGTTTGCGCCTGCCGACGCTAAGTCTTGTTTGGCGCTGACACTGCGGCCAGCCACCCGAGGGAGACTGCTATTAGCCGCGGGAGCAGTGGATGAAGTTGCATTAGTTCCGCCGCTCGTCCGCTTCGACCCCAAGATAGTTCCTGGACCGTTCATGCCCGATGCCCGCCTTGCACCCGTCGTGCCAGTGGTTCCGGAAAATGGCTTGAGGGGGCTCCCAGTAGTGGTGTCGCGCGGACGTAGTCCTGACCCAGCTTTCACCGCTGATGGGGGCTCGGGTAGCGGTCGAGGTGCCGATATAGTGTTGTGGCGTTTCATCGGCGACTCACGACCCGGTAATCGCGCTGCCGGGACGGAGGTTTTCTGTCCGGTAATGAATTCGTGTCGAATAGCGTCCTCCGGCTTGAGCCGGCGATCGGGATCCCATCTAAGGCAGCGGCTGAGGAAATCGAGGAACGGCTCGTCGTCACATTTGAGCACTTGCTGGAGTGTCTTAGAGGAAGGGCGCCGCCTCCTCCCCTTGGAAGATACTGTCAAACGCGGTTTGCCCATCGAGTCAAAGAAGAGCTTTTTCCTCGTACTCTTCTCGATGAGATGTTTCTCAGGCGGACCAAATACTTCCATGATGCAGGCAAGTTGCTCCTGCTCATTTTCTCCGGGGAAGATGGGAACACCCGTATATAGCTCGGCAAGGATGCAACCTACACTCCACATATCGATGGGGAGGCCGTATGTCATTCCAAGGATGACCTCTGGAGATCGGTAGAAGCGGGATTGAATGTAGGTATACACCTTCTCATTCTCAAAGCAGCTTGAGCCAAAGTCGATCACCTTGATCTCCGAATGCATAGGATGGCGAAGCAGAATGTTCTCGGGCTTGAGATCGCAATGGATGACTTTGTGCTGTTTGAGCAGGTTGAGGGAGCTGAGCATCTGCTTCGTGAAACGCCTGATTAGTTTTAACGAGAAGCCGCGGAAAGAATTAGACTTGATGAACTCATAAAGGTTCATATCCAGGAGCTCCGTGGAGATGCAGAGGTGGCCACGGAAGTAAAAGCTATGTGTGAAGTTAACCATGCTGTGCTTGTTCTTCGGATCCTATAAAGAATGGTTAGCTAATTCGTGCAGACTAGAGAGGAGCTGGTTCATACCCATTCGCGAAGCTTTTGCAGGATGTTAACTTCGACAAGGGCTTGCTGATGGAACCTCTTCTTGTTGCGGATGATCTTTACTGCCACGAGCGCGCCAGATTTATGATCAATACATCTTACGACCTGTCCGAAACTCCCCTTTCCGAGAACATCAATAACCTCGTAGCGATACGCGAGGTGGTCGCCGATGACAATTGTGTAATCTCCACGTTCGTCATCATAGCCGAAGTTCGGACTACTTGAGTGCAGGTCGCCGACTACCTTGTTAGCATTCTGGGTACCACAGAAGTAGACGTCATTATAGTCGATGATCTCGCCTCGCTCGTAGATGTTGAGCGAGGCTATTCGGATCGCTTCATGAGGGCTGACGCGTTCTTTGCAAGTCGCTCGCTTACGAAGCGCGTCCAAAGTCCTAGCCGCAATCTCGGTCTCCTTTCTTCTAGAAGCTAGCCTCTTCATCTCATCCTCAGCAGCCAGGTCGTCCTTGTCCAGTTCAGCCGTATAGGCCTCGTTTTGTTGAACCGAAGCTGCGGACGGTCTGGGACGGAGTATCCTCTGCATGGAAGACGTTTTGCGAGGCTGCGAGGCCGCTTCTACGGTCGAACTGTTGCCAACGTCCTTCTTGGTGTTTGCCAGACCGTCGCTTCGATTCTTGTCATGAGCAACGGCAGTAAGGCTAGAAGCCGAACTCTTCCTACGTTTTGATTCCAGGTAGGTACCAGATGATTTAGTGGGATGGCTGGGACTGGAAGCCTTCAGCGAGTTGAGGCTTGGCGCGGCTGATATGGGTAAACGTGGAGGTGGCATACTCTCCTGGCGTGTATACTGTCCACCGGATTTGTCGGATAGAGAGTGGGCGTGATGGCTAACTTTCGAGTTGCTTCGTTTCCAAGAAAGACTGAGCTTTCTTCTGAGAGTGCTCATCGAAGAAGGCGTCTGGGGTTCTTCAGGGGTCATCTCGGACCCCGGAGGCGGGGGGGATTTGGGGGCTGATTTCGTCGCCTTCTGTGCCCGAGGTCCACTAGGCTTCTGATGCGGCCTGCCCTCAGCAGCCGTATCAACCGTAATGGTGCTGCTGACATCCCTCTTCGCTTTAGCTTTCGTTAACTGCGTCCCGAAATCATCCCCGTCTTTCGGAAGGGACGAGGACAAGAACGGTGAAACGTTCTGCTTGCGAGTTTTGGACTTTGATGGGGTTCCAACAAGGGATTCAGAGGAGCTTGTTGGTTGCACCGGTGTGGGGTTTCCGATTCGTGCGATGTGGTGAGAGCTTGTGCTTCTTCGAACAGTCTTCTCGACGTCTCTATCTGGACGCCCTCTCGAAAAGAAAGTACTCTTCGAAGCCGTCATCGGCGTCGTCGGTGTCTTTGCTAATATTCGCGTTGGCAGCGGGCTGGCAGTACCGTTATCGTTGCCATGATCCTGCAGCGCTGCGATTCTGGCCGCTGTCGGTGTACTCAAGGGGCCTAAATTGATCGGAGGTAGTCTTAACGGCGGCAGGTCGTTCTTTGCCGGATTCGCGTTATCGAGCTGTTCCGCATCAGCAGAGGGTCCGCCGAGTGTGCGCCTCGAGAGCTTTTTGCGAGCGCTGGCTTTGCGCTGGACCTTGGCCGCGGGCTCGAGAGCGGAAGTATTAGACAACGTTCCTGTCGAGTCACTGTTAAGACTGGTCGTTGAAGCACCATGGCTAGATTTTATCTTGTCGAGAAAGGATATCTCGGTGGGCGCATCCCTGGGTGATTCATAAGCCTTGGGGATGGCAGGCACGGGAGGGACGTCCTCTTCCTCTTCAGTCGGAGGAGCGTTATGGATATTCATCGATTTCGGAGCAGGTAACCTAGAAGAGTTTGCACCACCCTGTATGAAGGCCCGCTGCAACGAGCCTGTCGACGTTCTGTGGGTGTTGAAGCTGGTACTTGAGCCAACAGAAAGGCCTGAGCTGTATGATTTCCTGTTGTTTACCTCGGGAGTCGTTCGAGAGGACGAAGGTGTTGAGGTCTTCCGGGGAATCATAGATGGAGAACGTGAGTGAGACCGGGCATCAATAGTAGCCGTGGGTGCAATCGATACTCGAGATAGACTTTGCGAAGGATGCGTTGACATACGTTTCATCCGTTGCGCGTCAGTTGGCGAGATAGTTCTAGCACCCAAGCCGGTCGCGTGGGCACCGTGGGAACCGGGCATAACCGACATTCTCCTCGCCGAAGGGGTAGTCGAGCCTTTTCCTTTAGGTGACTTTGAAAACACATTCGATGCTCGATGTTGCTCCGCCGTGAGCGTGCTATTACTACCGCTGCCGGCACAAAAGTTGGCAGATATTCGAGGCGGCGGTTGCACTGACCTAGCCTTCGTGCTTCTCGAGGTCGTGAGAGTCCCAGTGCTCTCACCAGTCGAACCGCTAAGGAACTCCACAGATGCCCGAAACGACTCGTCCCCGGCCCTGTCGTTGACATTGGACGACGCGCTCGGTCTCCGCTTCTGTGGTCCACGACTCCCGTAGTCACCACCATCAATGACTCCTGGACCAATCGATTTCCTTGGTGCTTTCGCAATGTTGCTGTTCGAAACCGGGGGATACTGGCCCTGCCGGCGTGGCCTCATTGCGGGAGGGGCTGTTGGGGGATCCATATTAGCGGAGACGGCCACGTCTGATTCAACACTTGGTTTTCTACTGGAGATGCTTGGTCGTCTCAGGACGGACCCGGTCCTCGTAGATCTTGCCGCTGTGTGTGATGCCGGGTTGGACTTGGCCGAAGCACGTGTTGTCCCCACATTGTGAGTGACTGTGGATTGCTGACCAGACATACTGTCGGTAGCAAGATCTTGTCCGAGGATGCTCCCCTGCCCAGTAGGCAAAGGGAACTGTGTCAATTTGAACTCGGTAGACGCGGACTCGAGGCTGCTGTGGAGATCGTCGAAGTTCACGGAAGGGAGGAATTCAAAGGAGCTGGCGGAGTCCCCTATGCCGCTAGACGAGCCATTTCGACCAAAGGAGAAGAGGGAGTGGTTGTTGGACGAGGATGCATGAAGCATTGGATCGATGGATGAGACAGATGTCGATGAATTGTTTATGGGCTCGATGTTTTCCTTGGCCCTAAAACCAAGCGGAGTCAGTACCTAGGGACAAGGGCAGCACGAGGGACCAAAGTAGTGAAGGATCCGCAGACACGGTGGCTGTAGCGCCTCAGGCGAGCTGGACAAAGCTTTATGACGGTGATGGGGAAAATAGTAACCGTGCTAGAGCTCAGCTAGCTCCCCTATCATGGGATGCAAGCAAGCAAGCAAGCAAGCAAAGAGAAAAACAACTGGGTGAACCGAGTGACGTACGACCGAGTGGGCGACTGGGCGGCTGGTCTGGGGCCAGCAGGGGCTCTATGCTCCTTAAACATAGGTTATTCGTTTTCCGGTCCGACCAGCGAGATTCTGCTTCGGGATGCTAAGGTACAGGCGATGCCGGGACAAGGCTCCAGCACGGATAATATCTTGAAACGCTGAAAAGACCGGGAGAAGGAAGACTGCGACAACGACCACCAGGGGCAAAAAGCCGTTTTCGCTTCTTTCCTTCGAAGATCCTTCAGCAAACGCTGTTGTTTTAACCTCCCAGTCCGGTTAAGGAGCTGAGCACGTCTATAATGCTACGGCATTCCGAGATGCTGTTCAGAGCAGGTCCAGATTTCGGATATCATACGTGTACTTTCGTAATCTCGTCTGTCTGAGCGCGGACGTGTTGTTGAATTTAACTTTTTTTTATAAAAGAAAACGAAGGATTGGAAGTGTATAATGGAAGAATTGCAGAGACCAAAAACGTCGCGTCTGGCGAATGTGCTTCGCCGGCGGGTCCGTCGAATCCCTACATAGACTACTCGGTAGTATGAGACTATGTTGAAATCATTTCCAACGAAAAAGGGCAGATCTAGTTCTAAGATGGGAAAGAAACAAGAAGTTGAAGTTCACGGACCATTAACATTAAACCTGTCGGCCCACAAAACAGGATGAACATGCAGTGTAATCGTCCAATCCCAGCCCGGTTACTGTGACCAGCACCAGGGGCGTCAGTGGAGAATGGGTGCAGTCCTGGGGAGGGACTTCAATCTTCTGGGTGCAGGCGTATGTATAGGTAGGTATGTAGTAGTGTTAATGAAGAGGTATCTACTACCTATTGTAGGCGATACCTTTAAGAACATACCTAGGTAGGAAAGGCCATCTTGATATAGGATAGCCGGCCATAGCAACCACCGTCTTCTTCCATCCTCTCCAGGCTAATAACCTCTTAGGATTGTGATTGTGTATACCAGCTAGGTATACCACAAGATGTTATTACCGAATGTTCCTCAAATCACACCATGAAACGCACCTTAGCAGAAACCAGTTAACGGACGGTTTCTTAATTTCAACACCGCGCCATCATACAGAAGGTCATGCATCTCAATTACTTGTCAGGTCATCCGAGGTTGCTAACTGGCGTGTACGAAGTAGGTGGCCAGCTATATTTTACGCGATAACATCTACGAAGTGGTTGATCAGGTGTTCTTGGGATGCGAGATCTTGATCTGTCATCTGTCATAGCATTGCACTATCGTGGTTGCATCACCTGCAAGCGGTCGACAGTTTACCTAAACCTTACCCACCTCCCTATCTCGATACCTGTGACATGATTTAGGGCGGAGACATGCGAGGCTCATCATTAATATGTCTACGATAACTACACAGAGACAGGAGACACTATTTACATTCTTGATGTACTTGGCCGCCTTGCTCGGCCAAGTCTGAAGGCTCTTGGTAAAGTTTGCTCAAGTACGTACTTCGTATACATACAAGCTCCAGGTTTATGGTTCGCGCTGCAGGATTCGGGGTGGAGGAGTTGATCTTTGCAGCGACCTAAAATAAAACGGGGGATTTTGGGATTTGGCCCTCGACGGGAAGAGTGGAAGGGTTTTCCTACTGGGTAATCGGGAAATGATGAAGCTTATGTATCAAAATGGAACATTTCACAATAATGAATTGCATTAAAGCCATTCATGGTTTACAGTAGCCTAAAGTACCTATGTAGCTCTCTACATCGAGGGTATTGCAGACCCCAAAAGCCAAGACATCTCGGCAAGGCAGGTTGGTTTTTCATAAAACAGCCACCCCCCGGTCTCTGTAATGATGTTTCCGAAAATCGAAAACCGCGTCGCGCGTTTTTCGGCCTCGCCTGCGCGCTATCGCACCAGATTTTTGTCCTCAGTTTCCGATTGGAATTCGATACCAAGAATACTTTACGAAACATCACCACCATGATCGTCAGGGTCCATGGCTGGACCCCTTTCCGATGCAGTAGTTCGTGACGCCTTTGACAACCGACCGAATTTGGCGCAGGGTTCTCCATGCATAAGCGCCACAACCGCCTGTCCAACCACCACGATATTTTACATTCCTGCGTTTGCCGTGTCAGAATTATACACGATGCTTGTTTCCGACTTTTTCTTTTCTTCTAAATAGTAACACATTAATATACATGTGCCAAGACAAACGACCGCTGCGATGAACCAGTTTTCCTTAGACACCGGTAGCGTCTAAAAATTCGAGTTCTATCCTGTAATTGAGTTGTCACTTTTTTCTTGCTTTAGGGCTCCGGAGGCATGCCCAAAGCGGAGTTAGGCGATCCCAACATTGGGTTCGTGCACCTCAACGACTCCACACCCATCGCGAATCTTGCGGTGTCACGGCACCGCGAATGCCCTCCCTCTGTGGGTTTTATGTGGGTTGCACTTCATAAATGGCCCCTTCCTTCCAGAGCTTGCACACATGTTGGATCCACTCTCTCGAACTTCGTAGCAAGAGGTAGAGCTGAGATATCGTCCGCTCGTCCAAATAGTCGTCCATACGAAGTAGGCTGCTGATTGTTCTGAATGTGCGTGCCCGCACGCTGATCAGCGTCCTATAAGAAGAGCCTCCAGATTCCCAGCCACGCGAGCCCCAGGGAAGTGGCCGTGATACCCATCTTTCGACTGCGCATCCCGAACATCGACTTGCTCGCCAGGATCTTCGCGCGCTGCCTCTCGAGTTGCGTGGTCCCGGAGTAGTAGCTATAAGCCGCGAGGCCGAGGAAAGCGCCGCCACCTGTTGGCATGTTCGGTCAGCTACGTGCGATTCATAGTAACAGAATCACCCCGCATTGGCGAGTGCCCGCAGACCGGAGTCGACTTAGTAGCCGCGCAGGGACCAGAAACAGGACGGTGTAGAACGTTGAGGTTCAGTGCTTGGCGTAGGCTGACTTACCGACGACTCTGCACGCCGCGCAGTCTTCACCCCGGTCTTGTTTTAGGAGCTCGTCCAGGTTTTCAGGTTTGTCGAGCGTGCCGACGGTTGGCACTTTGTCCTTCGCCATGGTTGGCTCTGAAGTTGCGGCGCAAAGTGCAAAAAGAAAATTGAAGCCTCAGATGGATCGGCAAAGCTGAGAAAGCTTGCAGGTTTGGCTCGTGCCCCCGGCCTTATCTAATGTGGGGTACTAAGCTACTGTACGTAGGTACCTCGTTTGTTGCCAGCTCCCAAAACACTTTTTAGGGATCCCGGCAACGTGGATTTTAGGCCGACTCAGACACACTATTGTTAACGTATCGAACAGAAGTAAATAATAGGCCTGCGCCACTAATAGATATTTAAGATACGTTTCTTGAGTAAGGCTATTGCACATAGAACGTTCCACGCCTTCTTCGCACTCGCCACGGTTGCTGACCACAACCTGCCCGGTACCGAGAAAAAGGGGTGGCCTCAAAGGCAGACCCTCAAAAGATGAGATTCTCGAATACGTCCGAGGCACATTTGAGAGGACCTGCCATAACCTCTTGTAAAGAAGTTTTGGTGATTGGGGGGATGATTTATGTATGAGCATCTGCCGTTCGTCACGCCGCAACCTTTTAGCTTTATAATCCGCTACACTAACTGGTATTCCTACATCGAGACACCAGCATCTCGACTCATCTTATGAGATGGACTGGATGGTTGACGACACTGCGCCGTAAAGGTAGGGTGGCGCAACGTAATGCTTTAGGTAATAGGAAGAGGTCTTCGTCATTCTTTAGTATTCTTATTCTACTTTGCGTCGATGTGGTTGGAGGGGTAAGACCAAGATCGTGCACGATAGTGAAAGTAACAATATATTATATGTCCACCAACTCTCTCTCCTTGAACTCCTTCCAAGCCCCATGAATAACCTGTCGCTGGCCTTCAAGTTAGGTTACCAAGCAGACACACCCCTATTGGCGGTTTGGAAGAATTTTTATATAGCAAGCTTTGCTAACTGATATTTCTACCTATTAAAGCTAGGGCGAATACTATAGACCGTTCAAAGTTTACGGTTGATAATAATGAGGAACAGGGCAGAGCTGATCCATATGGGTGGATACTGGTCAGGTGATACCTGACAGCTCGATCATAATTACATGAACTCACGACTGAGGTGACATCGGCTACTTATACTAGCAGTCATCTCACCACAACAAACCGGGAGCGAGCGGGGTCCCTACACCAATCGGTCCCCTTAAGTCGGCAACGCTGAGTTATTGATTAGCAACTGCGAAGCTCAACATGGCGCCCGACAGTCTGTCCCTAGCTGGTAAAATAGCAATTGTAACCGGGGCAGGCCGAGAGCCCGGGCTCGGTGCTGGAATCGCGACGGCGTTGGCCCGCAACGGCGCGGCTGTGGTTCTGAACTTTGTGAGCGATTCCACGATCCCGAAGGCAGCAGCAGTAGCGGAGAGGCTACGCACCGATTATGGAGTTAGGGTCGCGACAATACAGGCGGATATCGCGTCTCCTGAGGGAGCCGCGGAACTGGCCAAGAAGACTCTCGAGGCATTCGAAACAGACCACATCGATATCTTGAGTCCGTACCACAACCATCGATTGGGTATTACTAGATCTTTACTGATGCCGCCCTCAGTCAATAATGCCGGTTGTCATATTCCGGGCTCGACACTCGACGCACCGGTAGAGATAATCCATAAACAATTCTCGGTCAACGTGTTCGGTGTAATTTGTTAGCAACAGGAGAGGTGGTGGTGGTATCAAGGGAGTTACGACTGACCTCGAGTACTATAGACCTCGTGCGGGCGGTCTTACCGCTTATGCCGCCAGGCGGACGTATTGTCAACATCAGCAGTATCTCGTCGAAGATCAGCCTGCCGAACTTACCCTTCTACAATGCTGCGAAGGCGGCCTCGGACTCGTTGACACTTACCTGGGCGGCTGAGATGCGTATCTCTTATATTGCCATGCCGGTTTCAAGCCGCCAATCTCTCAAGTTTTACTGACCCGTACACGTGCCAGTTCGGCCGGAGTCATGGGATCACGGTGAATTCGGTAGCACCAGGCCCCGTGGTGACAGACATGCAGAGAAAATTCAGGAGCAGCCCTAGGGGAGAGGAGGCAACTCAATACATGATAAAAAGAACTCGGGCCGCTGAGCGGCTGGGCGAGATTGAGGACGTAGCGGATGCGGTGCTCTTGATTGTGCAGGAGAAGAGCAGGTTCATAACCGGACAGTACATTGACGTCGCAGGTGGGCTCACTGATCGTTAATGCTGACCAAGCGCTGTCACCACAATTTTAGAGATTGAGGCTTTGTTCGGTCACCTTGTCCATTAATAATCAAGGTCGGGGACTCGCTGGCCCTGACTCAATGTTTTCCATGCTGGTTTTGCGGCCGGAAATTGCTTGGTCTCAATGTTCAAGTCTCTTTAAACTGAAGACTAGCCGCGGCCGAGCTATAAGTGAGGAGCGTTTTGACCTATGGCGCTTATCTAATATGGTATGACCGTGGCTGCTATCGCTTGCTCAATTCCATAATGTTTGCTCTCTTCCCTGGACGGAACTCTTTGAAAGGTCTCCCCTCGTACCAGCATGGAGCCAGCGGCTCGGATGGTAGGGCATACTGGCAGCTGTCCACAGACCCGGCGTAATCGGAGCCTTCGACAACCATGCAGATTCTCCTCTAATGCTTGGTCGAACTCGAGGCACGGAGCGGAAATTCAAAGCGGCGCAGCGCCGCTAATTGCTGATAACCACGCACCACCTGGTAAAAGTTGAAAGGCGTTCACTTTATTAAGCCCAAGAAGAAATAAGGCGTAAATAACGCCTCGGGATATTTAGGGAAATGGAAGTGGTAGGTTACGGCACAATATGACACGCGAATCCGGAGCTTGAAAATTCCCAAGGCATGCGTTGACCGGAGCTGTTGACGCTTTCGCCTGAGTAGGGGGTTGGGGGGCGGGCGAACAGTGGATGAGCATGATGATGACGATGGCTCAGCAAGAGCATCGTTTCTGGCCAACTAGCTAAAGTTGCCAACCAGTCACAGCCATGAGAGAGCTAAACTATATCCTTTCCCCTTCATCCTTCTAACATAAAATTTCATACGATATGCATCCCATTCCTCACGTTGAAGACGCCTTGTGATCTAGAGGCCAGCATGATTGCCCCTTACTAACCGGCACTAATGATTATACATTTTCGTTATTAAGACTGAATTCCGGTCCATATGGTGGATTGCCGTACCAAGTGATTCCTTTGTTACGGCCGCCTCTAGATTCGATGTGAAGTGGGAGTAATGAAAAGCGTTGGACCCAAAATGCGACGCGCCCCACCGAAACGCGGGCCAATTATGGCTTAACTTAAGCTCTCATAGAAAGGGGGGAGGCATCTGCCCTAATTGGCTGCAGCTTACTAGACGCGGAGACGCGGAGACCTAACGCTCAACTTAGCTAATACAATCATCCTCCACTCGATGTTAATTCAACGTTCAAATGGTCATGAGTCCACTATATTCATGAAGACTGTCCCCCCTTAGGAGCTGAAGGATCCTGATACTTATTCAAAAGCCGTCACTCCACTCTGAAGACTCCTCCACAAAACAGTTCGCGGCCGCCCAGCACCGCGAATTGCTGCCCCGCTTCCCAGGACACCGGGGGCCCTACCACTATGTCAAGGCTAAGTATTGAAGAGTTCAAGCGCAAGCTTGCCGAATTGGATCACGAAATCGCGCTTTCAACAAGTCTGGGTCCTGATAATTCTGTTTGCGCGCTATGTCGACCGGTAGAACGCCGCTTAAATGAGATCACGGAAGCTCGTGGGCGAGATTTCTCCGCGGGTGCACGAGATAGCTCTAATAACATCCATGTTGGTAATCTCAGCCATATCTTTACTCACCCGGATTGCCCCCTGTGTACTCTTTTAGTCCGCCTGATTCTACACAAAAAGCAGCAGCATCTATACAATGTGATGAGCAGCGCGGCTACCAACTACGTTTCTGTCGGCGACATAAAGAACGCCTTCCTCACTTATCCAAGGAGGCGAGGACCCACGCCGACGACTCTTTCGGAGAGTCGGATGATGACAATAGTTGGATTGAGGAGCGATATTTGAATTGTTTTCAGATCTCAGTAGACGCAATTCCTGACACAGGAGCTATATCGGTATGGTTGCCTCAGGAGCAAGCCGACGAAGTGAACGACGAGGAATCTCAACTATTCATGCACTCTGAAGACTACGCAGTCATATTTGGAGACCCAGCGAATCATTTGTTTCTTCCAAGGCCAGATAATGGTGCACGCCGAGGCATGGAGCTGATGAGGCGCTGTTATGACCACTGTATAACGCACCACGTTGATTGCGGTCGTCCCAATTCATCGGCAATGCCGTCAAGGCTCATCGATGTATTGGAGATGAAAGTTATTGAGGTTGCACGAGAATCTGCTCTTGAGTACCTGGCGCTCAGCTACGTATGGGGGGTGAAACCTTTCATCACTCTGAGAAGTACAAATATAGCGCTCCTGCAAAGGCCGAACTCACTGAGAGATCATTCGGTACAACTTCCGAGAACTATCTCAGACGCTATAAAGATTGCGCAGTCATTCAACTTCAGATACATATGGATCGATAGCCTATGCATCAAACAAGACGACCAAGGCGACCAAGCGACCGAAATACAGCGCATGCATGAAATTTACGCTAACGCCAGGTTGACCATTGTGGCCGCGACAGGTTCGAGCGCTCATGCTCCCTTATTATATATCGACCCGAACATGCTTTCGAATCGGTACCATCCCATTGGTAGCCATCGGTTCTGCCTTGATCGCCTGGAATTTCAGCACGTGGTTAACTTCACAACGTGGTTTACCAGGGGCTGGACGCTTCAGGAGCTCATCTGCTCAGCCAGACTCCTGTATTTCATGCCGGAAAGGACCTATTACAGCTGTGGTGCCGGATCATGGAGTGAAGATTTTCCACTTGATCCTGCAATGCCGCCTGAAATATACGAGCGGTACTTCCGTGATGACAATCCGAAAGTGTCGCAAAATAGGGGTCACTTGCTTAGTCATCATAGCCCCTAAGAGGGCTCCCACTAGACGGACGGGTCCGTCCCGCTTAGTCAGCGCAATTCTGCTTAGTCAACAGTAAAAATGCATCTAACGCAGCGTTGCCCCGCACCACC